>OZ010670.1:72185261-72380261 GCA_963932185.1 Troglohyphantes excavatus
TTCTTAAAATTAAATTTTAAAAAGAGATACCGTCGATTCGCTAGTTTTTATGGTAAACGAGTTTTTGATAAAGAACTATAGTACAGCATTTTCGCAATGGAGAGTGGTAGAATCAGCAGTATTGTTGAAGGAGGAAAGAGACAACTTAGTAGAAATGCTCAAGATTGGCTAGCTCGTCGCATATTAGCAGAAGGCATTACGAGAAAGTTGAAGCATGAATGAACATTTATTTACAAAATGGGACTAGACCACGCTTCTTTTCTGAAAGCGAGTTGTTCTTGCGCAGTAAAGTCCGCGGGGGTGGGCGAGCGTTAGCGAGTCTATAGCGATGAACTCGCTATAGTTACTTTTAAAAATACCGATTAAACAAAATTCTCAGAAGCTATTTTAAAATTGAGTGAGCCGCCCGAAGCTCAAGAGGTTCAAGTACTGAGTTAAATAAATATTTAATATATAAATAAAATATTTTTAATATCATACGCTTTTCTAGTAAATATTAAAAATAATTTAAACTGAGACAAAAATCCGGGGTTTAAGCAAATATTTGAAAATGAATTGAATATAAATGTTAGATTAAAAGAGAAAGATTTAACCAATAAATTTAATTGACAATAGTGAATAACGTATAAAAGTTAAGGAAATTTGTTAGAGACAAAATAATCTTTAAAAAAAAAAAAAAAAAAAAAAAAAAAAACTTTAAGAAAAATGCGCTAAAACGTAAAAAAAAAATTTTTAATTTTAAAAACAAGTTGGAAAAATTTAATTATTTAAAATAAATTTTATATTTATTACAACTCTTTGAAGTTAATGCCAATTTATAAAAAAAAGAACATCCCTAAATTTTGGCCCCGATTTTAAAACGTTGAAATAAGTATAAAATTGATATTTAATAATTCATTTTTTTAAAAACTTTTTCCTAAAATTAAAAAAAAAATTACTTATTAGTTTTTTAAAGTCGTTTTTTTTTCTTTTTCAAATGATTATTTTATTTTTCCCTTTATAGTTTTTAATTTCGCAGGGGGCTTCGCCCCCTGCTATTATTCACCTAGAAACTCAAGTTTCCTTTTTTCCTCGCCCCAGATAGCATATTTTGGGATTATCGGGTTTAATAAATGTCGGACGAACGAAATGTCATTGTTGTACAATCTTTATCCAACCATGAAAATATTTTGAAACCAGAGCAACTGAAAAAAAAAAAGTCTGATTAATCGATATTTTCGAATATATAACAGCCGAATAACCGAATTGCTTCCGCAAATTTTGTAAAAGTAGATTTTGCTCTATCCAACAACAACAAAAAAAATTCGAAATCTGACAATATTCTTTTTTCAAACGGTTCTGTTAATTGGGAAATCCGGATAGTTAAATGCCGGATAATCGGATATTTTCCCAAAGGTGCCCAAGTAAAACTTTCCATATTTAACAAAAAAAAAATACTTTTTCCAAATATCTGATTTAAAACAGAAATCTTGCATGAACTTACATTAAAAAATAGATAACAGTCGAATTGATAACCCCTCTTAGGTTAGCAGTATTGGTTAGCGCGTTTTTCAGTCGGTTAATAAAAAAATACATAAAAGTCGAATTGCTAACTTCTTTCTTTTGGCGGTTTTGATTGGCGCGCTTTGAAGTCGATTAAAAAGTTAATTTAACTTATAGCAAAAAATTTACTTGCAATAAAATTTTATAATTTAAATTTTATATAAAAATATTTAAAAATTAGTGGGCCAAGATCTAAAAAAGTGATGGGCCCGGTCCCCTTCGTCCCTATCCACTAGTCACTACTGCCCCAGAGTTCTGTGACAAAACCCATGCATGGAATCAGGTATGATCAGCTGTTACAATTTCGCAACTTGGCGACCAGCACCCGTCGCCAAGATTGTTGTGATGGTGCAACCCTACTTGTCAGGGGACGAAAACACCATCCGGATGATAGTAGCATCCCGACATCCCAGCCTCATCTCACCGCATCCCCACGAATTGGGATAAACCCATCTCATTTTTAATATTTCAAACCAACTCCAGCGTGTATTCAAACAATATAATTCACACTTTTTTGCGCGGACTTTGGTAATGTTTACGTCGCCAAATACAGATGGAATTATTCAGTGAAATTGAAAGTCCGGCAATGTTTTGAAAATGTGAGAGGCCTAACTAAAGCTATTTGGGTCAAGTTCAGCTGCTTTGTAAGTGTATCCCCCCCCCTCCCATGACTTGCACTTCTTCCGGTCGGTTGCTGTTGTGATGTTTCTTTTTTTTATTATTGTTTATTTATCGGAAATTAGTTTGGCCGATTTCCTTTTGAAAAGGGGTGTTCTTTTTTTGGTTCGTTTGTTTATGCTCGTTGTAAATCATGCTTGTTTTCATAACGACGTAGATTAAAATTGTGATTTTAATATTGAAAAGAATTTTGTTTTTAAATCAGACCGGCCGATCAGGTTTAAAACATAAATATTTTTGTTGTACTTACTCAATTTCTCTCATTGCAATTTATTTGGTTGCTTTGTTTACGTTTGCTCGTTTTCATTTCGTGTTTCTTTTAAAAAGTGTTTAATGATGTAAATTAAAGTTTATATTTTAATATTTGATTTGTTGAAGTGGTTAGCGTTTAAATGAAACTTCGGAAGGTTTAAATCAAGCACGTATTTATTGAGGTCGATTTCCGATGTTATTGATTTTTGTTTTGTTTACATTTTGCACGTAATGGAAATTGAATTCGTTTTTATTGATGAAGACATATGTTTATAACCTTATGTTTTGTCTTAATCGACCTTTCTTTAAAAAGCAAATAAAAATATTTTGACTTGGAATATTTTGTGTGTGTGTTGAATTTTTACATTGTTTACATTTGCTCCAAAAATTAATTATTTTGTTTAAATAAAACCTTAGGAGGACTTTTAAAATCCTTCTTTACTGAAATAATTTTAAAAAAAAAGTATTTAAAACATGGAATATGAAAGAAATATAAATTAAAATCGTCTGCAATGAAAACAAATTCTACAGATTGGATATTCTGCTTATATTATTTGATATTCAGAGGGTTAAAAGTTTTGATTTTGCTCTTTGGCTATTTTTAACAATTTTACATGGTGGATTCAAAATTAAGAATACAAAAATTAAATTTGATAACATAAAATTACTTGACTGATGAATGAATAGTAAGATATTTTATAGTGTACCTATTTGGCACGAAATCTAGATAGAGAAATGTGGATTTCAAGTTTTAAAAAATTTTCAAGATTTGTAAAGGTAATATAAATTTAAAATTCTTAGTTGATAAATTAAGATTACAAAATTGCAGTATACGATCATAACATTGGTCTGGTAACCTTAGTGAAATATTTTGGAGATGTGTCTATATTAACCTGAAAGTTTCCATGTTTCTGATGATTGTTAATTCCATTTTAATTATTTTGTTTAAAATATATATATTTAGTAATATTTTGGATGGTTTTTACTTGCAGATATTTCATTTTCCTTTACGATTACCATGTTAAAATCTGTTTTTTTTTTATATATTCAGGTTCTTTTTTACTGTGCAATGAATCCTCTGCTGAAGTGATCCATGTAAACATCTAGAATGTGTAGCAACTGGATTTGCACACAGACACATTCATAACCACTAAATTAATTAGGTATTTTATTTTATTTTTATTTCTGATAAAAAAAATATATCAAGCCACTAATGACTATTAATTTAATATCAATATTGTTTTAAAGATTCATCTTTTTTAATACTTATTTAATAATTTTCTTTCAATATATATATTTCCTGTAAATAATTTTTGCATTTTTATATATTTTCTTTCTGTATAAACCCTTTTGAGGAGACAAATAACAATTTTTGGGAAACTAATTAAAAAAGGGGTAGGTATATAGGTCACTGTGCTGTAAGGTTTCGTTCATGAATATGTCACAATACAAAGGTCAGAAGAGTAGGGGGGTGGATAAATGGCCAATCTGGTTGATGTGGCTCACCTTCCTTTACATAATGGTTGGTAATTTATCACAAGCCGATTCTCTGAGGAGTTATGGGGACGGAAACGCATACTGCAGTCAAGGACGATAGCTTAACAAAGGTCTGGTCGACACATTTCCCTTTCGTTTACACGATGGTATGTCATTTATCCCCATAGGATGATTCCACATGGAGTTATAAAGATTTGATTGGTCGTTTTTCAGTATGCGATTTTGTGAGGCGAGACACTCCATACTGATTATATTGACGTACATTCATGTTAAAAACTAGACATCAAATTTCATGTCTAGTTTACCTATGACATTGCTTGTGTCATAGACATTATAAAATATAATTTTAAAAAGTACACGTATAGTTCGAAAGAAAGATACTGATTACGATATGAAATAATTTATCATCTGGAGCGACGGTTTCCAATCTTTTTGTTTTCTATCATCAAATGTAAAAGGTTTTCTCTGATATTCTGAAATAAATCTTGTTTTGTTATAATTCATTTATGTGTGTTTATAATCAGTGGCGGCAATTGGGTGCGAAAAGTGAGGGGCAAGGTCAAAGGGGAGAAAATTTTTTACTACAAGAATTTTTTTGTTTTGAAAAAAATTTTATGCGTAATTAGCAATCAAGGTTGCAAACTTTTTTTCTAAATACTCGACGGTCAATTTTTTTTTTTTTGCTGATTCAATTTTTTAAAAAAATTAATAATAGGTATGATTAATTAAATTTAAAAAAAAAAATCATGCAATTTTGTTTTTATTGTTAGATTTTGTAATGAAATTGACTTATTTTTTTTATAAAGATTTAGAAATAATCTGGATAAATAAGAAAATCTGGAAGTATTACTCAACTTACTATTGCCTTGTTTAAAAACTTTTGCGTAGTTTGAGTCCACAGCAAAACCTCCATTTTCAAACTATCCTCTGTTTTCTCAGAAATTGTACTGCATTGTCTAAATCAAATTCAGTACATACAGGGATATAGGTTCATTTTGGTTGCCATGTTTTGGAGATGCAGTAAACAATTTTACTTATAATTACTTTTTAAAAAGTGCGGAAGCAACATAAAAAAAAGTGGGGGGGGGCCGCACCCCCCCCCCCCCCACGAATTGCTGCCACTATTTATAATAGCTTCTTTAAGGTCACTGTTTTCCCCACTTTAATATTGTATCTCTATGGAAACTCTATAAAATCAGTGAAAGAAAACAAAGGGATGATAGAGACCTTTAGGCATCTATTTTAAAGAAATTGGAAAATGTTAATATAGTTGCACTGTGTAGTCCCAGTTGATATAAAAGTATTTATATTTATTGTCTTTATTGCAGGTGACATGGGATTTTGGAATCAACTTTACCTTCTTCTATGGAAGAACTTCACTCTTCACAAGCGACAGAAGGTATGTTTATTTTGTTGGCGGAACAACTCCCGTAGCCCATTCTTCTTTTGTTTTTAAGGTGCCTTTCATACTGCTGAAGTAAACTGTTATTAGGGGGAAAAAATCCCTACGTCAATATCAAGTGTGGTTGAGAAATAAACCACTGTTACAAACTGTGATTAATACAATTGATTAATTAATAATTTTATTCATAAAAAGTTGCACAGAAAAATTCTTATTTGTTAAGTGTTTTGTACACTGTTTTTGAAAAGTCTGTCTTTACCATTTAGAATTATGCTCCATAGGAAGTGAAAGCTCGGGCCCATTTCCACCACTTTCAATATCCAGCTTCCTACCCTGTGCTGCAAGGGCATGTGTTCCTCCCCCCCCCCCCTTGTCGATTCACTGTATTCATTGCTAAGGGGATATATTACAAGGACTATATAGATCTTGCCATTTCGAGCCCTTCCTAGCAGTGGTGGCCCGTTTGGAGTGATTCTTCGAAATTCTTGTTTCCCCCCATCCCGCCCCGCCGATTCACGCACGAACCAGTCATTTCCTCGAAATCCCAAGTACAGCAGAGTTGAAAAAATCCTTTTTGGCTTCATTTATGTCGTAATATCCATTTTAGCGTGTAGAGGAAGTCATACTACGTAAGGTTGCCATGGCAACTATGCAGCCGATTTCGAACTTCACCTTTTGGCTGCAGTTTTTATTGAATGGAGATTTTTCCCCTCCTGAATTTGCGCATTACGGCAACAGGTTTATAATTTATCAGAGATTTTTTTTACTTACCATTGAAATTTCATCTTCATTTCCAATTCTAATCTTCATCTAAGAAAATTAGTAAAATATATAATTTTAAGTTTTAAAATACACTAATAAAATTAGGTGCAGCCCGGCTGTACTTGCTGTAGTGCACGAGCCACCACTGCTGCCTAGTATAGTCCCTCTAAGTCATTCGAAAGAGCGTGTAAAGTGGTGGCTAATGTGAAATTCCTATAGATGAAACAAATGGATTTTTAGGATTTCCCAACATTTTCTCTTTTGGCATTTACTGCATTTTACCACTTTTAATTCTCAATGCGGTGTGTGTACATGTTGTGGTTTCTTTCCTCTTTTCAGGTGCGGCTGGTGGTGGAGGTGCTGTGGCCGCTCTCCCTCTTCCTCATACTTATGTGGGTGAGGAGCAAAGGACTGAAGTTTGCTGCACACCAGTGTGAGTTGTCTGCTCCCCTCTTTTTCTCTTTGCATCGTTCCCTTTGATGCCTAAAGGGGAATAGACAAGTTTTTAAAACTGCTGTTGAATGGGATATTACCATTCCTATAGAGTGGTAATTTCAAAATTAGTTTGGCCCTACTTATGACTTAAGGATGGGGGCTCCAAATTGGAGCAAGCACTGCGACCAGAGGTCTATTGTACTTTCCCCTGGAATAAATCTTTGATCGCTTAAGAAAAGAGACCCGTGGCTGAAGCAAAATTCCGCAATGATCTGACAGGAATATCCTGGAGCTCCCAAGGCTCAAGTAGGTGACGTCCCAAGTGCTCAAACCTCTGGGCGGAGAAGAAGTCACATTTACAGAGAATATGTACAATGGTTTCATCATTATTCCTACATCCCCTACACAAAGGTTCGTCCTTAACCCTCATAATAGTTAGATGCCTTCTGAGAGTACAATGCCCAGTTAGTAATCCAATTGCCCTACGAATACCAGAGCGATGGAGCTTTAACAGCTCCTTATGACGAGAGCTAGGACATCCACTATTTAGTTCTCTAGCTTGTCTCTGGTCTGATGCGCTTGCGCCAGTCCTCGTACTGTAAATTCCTAAAAATAGAGAAGACAGTACCTCTGATAACTTCATTAGAGATACCTAATGCTGGCTCAGGACCAATGAAGGGGGAACAAGAGCCTAGTCTGGCCAATTCATCTGCCATTTCATTACCCGGAATGCCTGAGTGTCCAGGAACCCAAAAAAAGGAGACTGTATTATTCACAACCAGTTTACATAGGTTAGAATAACAGTGGGTAACAGTATTTGGCCCTACACTACCACCAGTGTTCACTCTAGGCGTTTATTGAAGGTCCGCCCTGCCCGCCCTTTTTTCATCACAATAGCGCCCTCACGCCCCTCTTTCAAAAATGCCGCCCTCTTTCGAAAACAATTCCGCCCCTACTGTCCGTTTTTAATCAAGCACAAGCATCCTTGCTTTCCTAGCTGTCTTTAAAAAATGCGTCTTAAATTTTTGTTTTGTGTAAATTGGAATCAAGTGAATTATGACAGTAGAAAAACAAACTTCTTTTTAACTAAGCTTGTTGTAAAATCTCTGTGATTCCGCGGTAATTTCGAGCACGGGGCATTGCACGAATCCTATTGGTTGCCTGTAAGATGGTTTGGGGAGATATTACAAGATTAGACATTTTATTACCAAATTGTTTATTTTAGTAGCATTTTCATCAGTTTTGTAAAGGATAAATTCGGGCTACTTATCAGTTTTTAGCGAAAACTTTCATTTAAAATTGTCAAATTACGGATTTCAAGTAGTATTTCCAAAACTGTTCTTTTCTTTGAGATAAGCCCCGAGTCGTCACCAATAGCCAAATATGCAGTTCTAGTGCAATGCCAACTAATAAATCAGAATTTTTTTTGTTTGGTCACGGGTCCGATGTGTCAACGGATGGCCACGCCCACACAATTTTTTTTTTAAAGTGCTCTTTTAAAAACAAGTGTCTGTCTAAAAACGGGGTGCCCTTTTTCTGCTAACAGCGCCCTGCCCCTTTTTATTTCTAGAGTGAACACTGCTACCACCAATTAAAATCTAGTAATAGCCAGATCATGTCCATTCGGTTTTGTAGGGGATTTCGATTTTCCGATTGGGGGTGGGAGTTAAAGTGTTTGTATTGGGAACTGGAATAAGGTTCCTTAACCACCAAACGCTAGAAATAACCTTTGATTGAACAAAGGTACGATGGCATGTGAAAATAAGGAAGGGAAACTATAATATCTAAGTATCTTGCATTTGTCAATGTGTAACAAACAGTACAAATGTATTGCCACAACCACCTTTGTAGAAATTGCCAGAAGAGCAGAATATGTCGGAACGAAGTTCGGGAAATATTTATGTTGCCTCTGAAAATTTTTACTATTGTAAAAATAGCAATGAAAATATCTAGTTAAGCTTTTTTCCCACATCCTTTTTAGAATTATAAATTAGAATGATGTATTCATCTTTAAAATTTATTTAATTACATTAGTTTATTAATGTTAAGGAACACATCATTCGTATTTCTGGCCCAACGTTGACTTGTGCATGGATTGACTCAAGTGCGCTTGACTGGGAACTTGTAGTTGGCTGGTGGTTATATTGAGTAAAGCAACAAAGTGGCATAAAGTTTTCACTTTTGCTGCCTGTCCTTCTGACCGTTAATTTTTTTCTGACATGTAGCCCTCAAATATTTGTTCGAAAGAAATTTCAGGGGTTTTAAAATATTCTAAATTATGTTATTTGTGTTTAGAATTAATTAAAAAAAATAGTGCATTATTTTATTTCTGTATTTTAAATGTTTATTAATTTTTATATTTTGAAGAAAAATTCTTTCATTTTATTTTGAGAATTAGCTCATTGGTATAAAAAAATGTTTTAAAGTTAAAAATATATGCAGAATACTTGATTTTGCATATATTTTTAACTTTAAACCCCCAGTTTTTCCTTATTGGAAACGCGCTTGTTTTATTGCTAAAACAATAGTAGGAAGACAAATAGATTATGTATACATATTCCAGAATTTTTGTAAACAGAAAAGTTTCCGCAAAGAATTGGATTTTCCAAGTTATGGTAATGTTATTCTTAAAGTAAATAAAGTGTTTTTCATGGAAGAAAGTCATATATTATCAGAACAGCACTGGAATGCCAATTTTGAGAGATTTCTGAGATTTCAATTTATTATAGGGTACTTGTGAGAAATAAAACTTATTTTATTTTGAAATAACGCGTACACATGCTGTATATAATATAATAACTTCAAAATCTCTAAAATTTTTACATCATGTTTTGCAAATGACTAATTTTTGTTAGAAACTGAAAATTTTGAATTCAGAAAAACTAAAAATCGAATTTTTATAATAAAGTAATAAAGATTTATGCTAAATTAATTACGCTAATTAAAGTACAACTAAAAAAGTTTGGTATATAAAGGTATAGAGGTGTAGAAGTATCATAATATTATTCCACAAGATACATTGGGAAGATATTTAAAATTTCAACGTTGATCCTGTGCTTTCCTTGTTGTAATTTTTTCATTAATAATTTATTTTTAAATCTTGAGAAACTAAATGTATTAATTTCATTGAAATGTTACCTAAACTTTAAAAGGTATTTTCAATAGTTCTTATTAATTTATATATATATATATAACTTTTAAACAAAAATCTTATAATTCTTAATTTTCTTGCAGGTTATTTTGACGAAAAGGCCATGCCCTCCGCCGGTATTCTGCCTTTTCTTCAGAATTCCATATGCACGTTCAACAACACATGTTATCCAAATGCGGTGAACGAAGATGCCAGAGACAACCTCTTTGGTTTCAATTCTTCCATGTAAGACTTCATATCTCGAAAAAAATTCTTTAACCTTTTTAACATTCTTAATTGTAAATAATCAGATAGGTTTTTCTTTCATAGTTCTCTTATATATTCTCCGTTCAGTGCCGTCACACACAATGTATTAGGTATTATTTTTTTAGGGTCGTTGAAACAAGAAATTTCCCAAATTAACGATTCAAAATTCCTAACTTAACAGTGTTGAGTGCCAGCCCAGGTGTAGTCCTCGTTATTTGACCATGGTTCAAAAATACAAAAAGCATTGTTCTCGGGTCTTTCCTTCAAGATAGGCCCCGGAACCAAAACCAATAGTTCAAAATGCAGCTTTAATGCAACATTAATTAACCAAACTTAACGATTCGAAATTCCCAACTCAACAGTGCTAAAAATTCTCAGTTGCAAGTTTTTGGGGCAATTTCTAATCTTCCCTCGCTTTCATTTGTTAATTATATATGATAAATTATATATCTTGCAATTATATATGCTAAATTCTTAAAGAAAAATCGTTTCTTCCATTTGTGGAAAAAACCTATTTCTTCCAGACGTTTTTTTTCTGTTTAGAAGAAACATTATCAACCCCGCAATGTAGAAAATGTTTTGTGTTTACAATTTATTGTTTGTCAAATCCATTTACAAAAATATTTAATTATTAAATGTGCTTTAAATTTATATAGTAAAGACTGATTTCAATTAATAACATCATTGTGGATGTAACTGTATTTCAATTATTATAATTAGCTTACATGAAATTTAAACCACATTTAACTGTTAAGATTTATTTTGGTACTTTTCCTTACTTTCGAATAATTGCGTAACAATTTTTATATATATTTTCAGAATGTTTAGCTTTTTTGAAGAATTTGAAGAATCCCTGAGCACTCATCTCACGAAAGACGTGAAAAGGTCGCTAGATCGAGGATTGCAAGATTTTAAAACCATCAACTTTTTTATAAGAAAACTAACCGATCCCCAAGTTCCTATATATGGTAATTTATTCAATTATGTATAACTGTAATACTCGTAGTACCTCCTGTGTCGTAGAAAAATACGTTTTGCTTTTTATAATATAATATTTTTCTCTGAATTGCTCTAAATTTGAATTTCTATATAAATATTTCCATACTAACAATTCTATACAAATATTTTCAATTTCTATAAAAAAAAATAGAATTATATAATTTTTGCATTTCTATATCATAAATTAACAAATACAATTTACTATTTTAGGTGGTTTAAATCTAAACAGCCTTCTTAAGAATAAATCAGGTTTTAGAAAAGCCCTTCGCCAAAAACAAATTAGGTTTTCGAAGCCAGCCTTTGAAGCTTTAGTCTCGTCCAATATTAGTTTTTCTGGTATTCAGAAGGTAAATTTCCATTTACTTTTATTGTAACAATATTGTTATATTATGGTATTATATGTTTAATATAGTCTACAAATATATATATTTTGTAGACTAGTTAAAATTTAGTGTTTAGTCCATATTCATAAGGGCCTTTATAAAGTACTTAGAAACTCTTTATTTTTGCTTAAGGGGTCCATAAACTCTCAAGTTATTGAAGGCTCTTAGAAAGTCCTTAACCCTCTGACGCTTGCCCGATTTTTTGCAATTGTAAAATTGTTTTTCTTCTTGGAAATTTAAATAATTTTCTCTAGGCATACTATTTTGTATTGTTTAATTTTTTTAAACTGTTAAAATATAGCTTTTAAATTGTACCTCAAACCTTTAAATTAATAAAAATATTGTAAAATGGAGTATTTTTATAAATTTAAAAATTATGTGCATTTCTGGAAAAACTGGAGATTCCTGGACGTGTATATATACGGCTTTGAGCGTCAGAGGGTTAAAATGACTATCATTTAAATAATTTTACTGAACCTCTACCAAAAATGTTTGTTCTTAATGTGAATTAAATCCAGCTTTGTATCTAAGTAGGAATTTCAATAGTTTTTAACCTATTTTTCTCTTTTGTATTCATTTAAGTATTTAATTTTTTTTTAAATATATATTTTCTTAGAAGTCTATTTGCGACTTTAGAACTAACTTTTCGTTACAAATATATATATATATATATTCGCATAATTTTTTTTTTGAAATATTATATTAAAAAGGTCCTTATTGTTTTTGAAGTCCTTAAAAAGTCCTTAGAAACTCCTTATCTTTATTTTCTGAAAATGTGTACAGTACCTGTTTAATTGGTTTGGTTTATTAACATCGCACTAGAACTCCACATATTAGGCTATTGGGGACTGCTGTTTATTCCATAAATGAAATAGATATGTAGCATTAAAAGGTTTTGAAATACACTTTATAATTTAAATAAATGAAATTCATTTGTCTTTTATTCCATTCAGATTTTCGACCGAGGCAGGATGAGTGTTGCAGAGTACCTTTGCTCGGCGGAAGGTCTGGATCACCTCATAGATGCATCAGACTCCAAACAAGAGGTTTTGATACAGGAGCTTTGCAGTTTCAACTCCATGAAAATTAGGAAAATCTCCCTGGAACTAGCAAAGCATTTGAATTACGTTGAGCTCTTGAGTCAGGTAAGGTGTTTTTTTTTATTCAGGTTTTGTTTTTAAATTTGATTCTGTATCTAAGTTTGAATTGTAACATATTTTTGTGTTGGTTGTCAGTTCATTGTACTGTTATTTACAAATATTTTTCTTAAATAGTTATCAAGTATCAGTCACAGCAATACTGGAAAGAATTTACATATAAACGAATGGAAACATATCATGAGTACAGCTGGAAATATATTCAATGATGTGAGTAGTTTGTATTTCTTAAGACATTTAATTTATTAGAAAAAGGAGTTTTAGTCATTTGCTCATACTCTTAAAATACTAGGGGGCTAAAAAATATATTCACCTTATTCCTCAAATATTTCTTAATAAACTGGCAAAATTTCATAACTTTCGGCCATTTACTTTTTGAAATGCAAGTGGAACAATGAGAAAAAAAAGTCAAAAATTAAAATTTACTCGTAATTTCCGAAAATTTCCTTCTCTCATTTTAATACCTATCTTAATTGACCATATCTAATTTAATTGTAATGATAGAAATATGATCTTTATGGCATCGGAAGGAGGATGTTGTAACGAACATCAATATATTGTTTTGATTCAGAAAATATGTAATTTTAAATACTTAGAGCAGTTTGGAAATCACATTGCAAAAATGAGTGTGAAACAACATCAAATATGTGAAGCCTGTTTAAATGTTTAAAAATTTATAAATCCAAAACTAATTCTAATTTAAAAAAATGCTTACTTGGATTTCCAGTTCAAACCTATTCCTACATTTCCTAAAAAAAATTAGATCTCTCATCTTAATAGTATGTTAGAAACTCGACTGACAAAATTACTTGTAGCAAAATTTTAGTAACAACTTTAATATTAAATAACTTCTAAACAATTGTATTGAAACAAAAATATATTCGCCTTGTTTATCATACGTTTCTTAACAAATTCTGTTAATTTCGTAATTTTAGGATTTTAACTTTTAGAGATACGATCTGAATAATAGCGAAAGGATTGAAAATTCTCCCTACGGCTTACTTTTTATTATTCATATATATTCATATATATATATTTTACTTAAATATATTTCATAATTTTTTATATATGAGGCCAAATTGATAACCGTTATCTGGCCAAATTGATAACCGTTATCTGGCCAAATTGATAACCATTATCTGGCCAAATTGATAACCGTTATCTGGCCAAATTGATATCTGTTGTATATCTACTAACCCCCCATCCCTTCCAGTTGCGAGAGCGTGACAGCCTGTCTGGCATCGTATCCAACCTCAACACCACTTGGCAGAGGCTTCTGGAGGTGTTCGACTCCACCGACGAGAACCGCACGTCCCACCTGATCCAGCTGGTGACGTGCGGCCGCAACATGTCGTCCCTGTTCGACCAGGACAGGCAGGGGCCGGCCAGGCACTTCGAGGAGCTCAGGCAGCAGATGAAGAACGAGAGGGAGGTGTTTGTGAAGAACGACGACTTCAAGTACATCTACGACAACACCACAAGTAGGTGTACTTTGTCAAAGTTACCTAATGAATCAGACAGAGTCTGGGTAATAAATAGTAAAAGTGTTTAACGGTTAAATAGGCATCTGACAACAGGCACTGGCTGACCACTAGCATATACAGAGTTTTTAAGAATTATCTTTACAACTTTAACATACAATATCGCAAATGCAAACCTACCAGGTTCGAAGCATTTTCAGTTGTTCTAACGACTGAAGAAGAAGAGACTTCTTTGAAAACTTAACTCGTTTTTATTGTCTTCCCAAACAATGCTTATGTGGAGGAGCTGACTTTTTTCCGACCATTCTCAATGGCGGCCTAGTGCTCTCTAACGCGAACCGGAACTTCTCGAGTTGAAGATGCCACATTCCAAACCCAAATGGGGACTCTCAGCACAGTGAATCATGCCCCAAGTGGGCCGGTCTGCAACATACAATAAAACCTCAACGAAATAAGTTATGTTGCTCGTTAATGTAGCAGCAATATTTGAAGTTTTATTTGTACACAGTTCTTTTCCCAAACCATTAATGAACCATTTAAACCGTCATTCCAAAAGCATGAATGAACTGCGCTTTCTCCTGAGGATGGGTGTATGGAAATTAACTTTACAATGTTGATATGCAATAAAACTTAAAGAAAATATTGTATTTAAGTTATGTTGCTTCTACGTGTAACAACAACTCCACATGAGGTTTTATTTATAAACTTTTCTTTTTTCATACACTCCTGGTAAATACAGTTCGTAGGATACTTTATTTTTGTTTGATGACGGCCCATATAAGATGCTTGGTCCTGGGAAACTTCCAAGTTTCCAAGAGCTCTTAACCCTCTGACGGATAAGCAAAATTTCGAATCTAGATTTGTTTTCATTGCAGGAATTTATATTTCAAACACAAAAATATATTTTTTAATTATATCAGTAGCAAAGTTTTTCAAAAGTCCTCCCTAATCAACTTTTATATTACGTTCACTACTGGAAAAACTGGAGGTACTCGAACGGATATACACGTTTGTATCCATCAGGTGGTTAAAAAATTCTCAAAACAATCAATGAGATTTTAACCAATTTTTTTTCAATGCCTGTTTTAGGTGTACCTTTCACAAAATTATCTACATAGAAAGGCCATACAACATATGTTTTTAACCTTTAATGTGTTTTTCAGCCGTTAAGTGCAACAGCCTGTTTCGTACATTGGAGCAGAATCAACTGACCCGAATGCTTTGGAATCAGATGAAACCTTTTGTGAGAGGGAAGATTATATACTCCCCTAATACTGGAGCCGCTACAAAAATCATATCTAGAGTAAGAAAAAGTATTAAAAGTGTTTAATCGAATTTGTATTTTTGCTGCCTGGAAGCTAAACTAATTTTGCTGCATCGACAGTTTTTGATTGACCAATTACTGTAACTAGTTTTTTTATCAGATTTGAAATATTCAGTTATGTTGTATCAAAGAATTTTCGTTTCTATATTGTATTTTAATTAAACATGAGGTTGCAAGCAATCTTATACAATTCATGGTTTATATATATTGTGTATCGAAGAGCAGTGCTTCCCAACCTTAGAACATTTATATACTACCTACTCAACATTTAAATCTCTTTAACCTTTTCCCTATGGGCTGAATGGCAATAGCCACTTTGCAACTTGGTTAATGAATTTTGTTTAATAATTTAATTGGTAATGTTCTTTAAATAGCTAATATTGACATAAATTGTCAATTAATTGCATTACAATAAATCACCTTTGTAGACTTGAGTAGGTTTAGAGTCCATTCAATCTCACAAAATGAAATAAATTCAAAGAATAAAAAAGTGTTTTTTTGATAATTCTCAACAATTATTTTTTTAGTGTTGTGCCAGCCTCCCTGGTTAAAAGCGTATTCAGAATTTTATTTGGGGGAAAGGTCCAGTTATATGATTACAAAGGTTTAAAAATTGAATAAATGTAGGGGTAAATGCACCCGTTAACGATTTTGTACGAGTTACCGGCCATTCAGAAAAAAATATTTAAAACCTAGAGCATATCATTATGTCTTTAAATGTCCCTTCAACCAATATTATTAAAAGACTTAAAATTTATTTAAAATTCATTTTACAGTCTGAGTTCAGTAATCACAGGGATTTTTATGTTTGGTATTATCAGAAAATGGTCTAAACTGGCAGGAAATTGGTACATTCACCCAGGCCCGTCGCACCCCCCCCCCCCCCCCCCAATAATCTGGAAACTCTGAAAA
Source organism: Troglohyphantes excavatus (assembly GCA_963932185.1). Lineage (NCBI taxonomy): Eukaryota > Metazoa > Arthropoda > Arachnida > Araneae > Linyphiidae > Troglohyphantes > Troglohyphantes excavatus. Next base: position 72,201,483 of record OZ010670.1, read on the forward strand.
TTGGGAATTTCGACTTCTAAAAACCTCGAGTTGGGAAAATTTAAATTTATACCTAAAGAAAATTAATATTATGAACTAATAAAAGCTAGGAAAGATTAGAAATTGCCCAACTTGTAAGTTTACATTTAAATTGGGCCTCAGAACGGACCCTGCATTGGAATATGGGTGCAACAATTCTTATGAGAGAACTGTTTAATATTACCTAATATTAATAACAAGAAGTTGTTAAACGAAATAGGAATTTTCAGCACTGTTGAGTTGAGAATTTCGAATCGTTAAGTTAGGAAATTTCTTGTTTCAACCCCCCCAACTTGGTTAATGAATTTTGTTTAATAAATTTTTTAATAAATATTTTTTGTGTAATGGCACTGCATTCACTTTTGTACATTTTAAAAATAAGCATTTGATTTAGATAATATATAACTCGTAAATTACTTTATTGCACAATTAAGTATTTATATATTTAGTGACATATTTTTTAACACATTGACTGCTGTCACGAGATAAACTGATTGCCAGTCAAGCCAATGCTTGCCTTTAAGGTTTAAGAAGATAATGTTAGAATATATCACACACCTGGTGCATGGCCGGTCTTAGCACAGTAACTAATACCACACACACAGTGTGTGGTTGGCAGTCAATGTGTTAAATGAAATGCTCACCAGGGTGGTAACATGACCTGGGAAATCAGGGAATTGTCATGGAATTTTTTATTTCTGGAAATGTCGCAGAATTTTTCAAAATTTCACAAAAAATATGGGAAATTTTCAAATTTGTATCATTAAAACGCCGATTATCGTCTGTTATGCCCTCTATTCTAGGTAATTTAGTTGTCAATATTTCCTTTTAGTTCTGAAAAAGAATTTAAAAAAAAAAAAAGCATGGTTATGCACATTCTCATATATATATATTTTTTTAATGTGAACCACTGCTGAAGGCAAAAGCAAAGTGCATTGGACCTTGAATTATAAGCAACATGTAAGGGACTAATGAATATGTGATTTATTGAAGATTGGAATAGGAAATATGAAGCATATAAAACATTTAAAATTATAGCCAAAAGAAATAATTGAAAAAACTTGCTTTTTTTTTTTTATTTTTTTTTTTTTTAGAGAACATTTTTAATTACTATTATGCCTGTTGCAATTGCATAATTTGTGTTGTATCCATAAATTATTATTTTAGCTGGCAATAAGTATTGCTTATAATTTTTCATTTATAATGCAATAGATTTATTGTAGCGCGGATACTTAGTTTCTATACAGAGCATGTATTGCAACATTTTTTATTGTAATTGTAAAATCAGGGAATTTTTTTAACACCATCATGGAAGTCAGGGAACTTTTTTTCCAAAATTTTGTTGCCACCCTGCTCACATATAAACTTCCTTTTATTACATTTGATTTGAGAGAAGTCCTCATGGACCAGGTAGGAAATCCACATTGTGAACTATCACCAAGAAAGATTTCTCTTGCAGTCTTAATTTTTTGTGTTTTTTCTGTGCAGGTTAATAAGACCTTCTCGCCCCTTGTGGACGCTGTAGAGATTAGCAACCAGTGGCTGGAACACTGGTCAGTTCAGGTGCTGGACGTCCTGACAAACAGCTCGGAACATTTAAGTCTTATTGAAGTGAGTAGTTTTCTTGCTGTTTGAACCCTCAATTTTTTTTTAATAATGCCAAACCTTGTTAAAATATTTGTTAACTTCAGTGAACATCATCATAATTACATTAAGGTTATAGAGGTATGCCCCAGGTGCCTCGGCACAGGGCATGAAAAATTTACCCAGTATTTTAATGAAAAACCATTAAAAGTTTTGCTATAAATTTCAGTATCTGTGTTTTAGTGAAATGACATCTTCATTTAGATCAAGTTACTTTCAAATTTTAAAGCCTATTTTCTTTGATTAGTTTGTTAATTTTTTTTACTTTAAATTAATATAAGTTTAAAACTGCATGTTTTAATTGTATAATGTTTTTACATGTACTTTTCTTTAATTTGCCTTCAACAATTTTGTATATGTATTTAAATTTTACTGTTATATTTCTTCAAATACTGTACATTTGTTTTTATGTGCTTCCGGAGTTAATAGTATTTTGTTAAATAATCTAATTGTTATAAAGAAAATTCATCATTAAGACAATTTATTATATATATTCTTAAAAGTAAGCAATACAAAAGAATTTGTAATTTGATGTACAATTTTTTAAAAATATATAATTTCTTAACATTGTTAAAATTCTATATTTTTTAAAGTAATTTTGAAAATATAAAGTAGTTGTTGCAATACATAATATAATATAAATCAATAAAAAATATTCGAAACACTATCATATAAAATAAAAAAATTATTTTGTCTATTGGAGAATCTCTTCATGTATCATAATGTTATGCACCAGATTTTTTTATTTCATAAGTTTAAAATATTCATTTGTATGTCTTCATTCAGGAGTTGCTCAAGCCTGAAAATTTGCCATTTCAAGAAATTCTTGAAGAGCTTTTGACCAACACAACCCTAACGGGAAATGCCAATGAGACCTTGCTCTCTTTCCTGGAAACTGCCAATGAAATGGCCAAAAACTTTTTAACCAACTCAACGAACTGGCTGGAGAAGATCAATTTGGTGGTTGAAGAAGTCAGGGATTACCTACAAGTAAGTTGAGGCTTAATTGGTTTACAAACTGACAGGTGATATGAGGTAAAATATAGGGTCGACCAGGTGATATGAGGTAAAATATAGGGTCGACCAAGTTGAAAAGCATAGTTTAAGCGAAATTACAATTTCTAATTCCTATAGTGAGAAAAATCTCGATTTCATATTTCCCTCACTTTCTAATGTTTGTTCTTCATTGGCAACTTTAATTTTTGGATTTTTTTATAACAATTTAGTTGACAATTTTACTGACCCATTTTTTTACTTGATTAATTTTGACACTACACTAGTGATATATTGTTGAAAGTTGACAAATGTCCTTACCATGTCACAGATTAACAATGCTTAATAAAAAAACTAGTTAAATAACACTGTGAGTGATAGTAGGGAGACAGGATCAAGTTAGAAAATATCCAGTTCGCATCAGTTTGCTTGACCAGGACAATTGTGTGAAAACCATTGAATTTGTTTTATTAGCCATCTATTATGACAATTAAAATGTTTTTTTTAAAGTGTATTTTTAACAGAGCATTAAAAAATGTTTTGGAAGCTATTGTTATATTAGTGGAAAGGGATTTTTAATCTATGTTCTAAAATTTTGATAGTATCTATTATTTAACAAATCACATACCTGTTTAAAGTATGAAAAGCAAATATCTACATGATATTTTTACTCTAATGCACTGCACAATAGTGAATTTATTAATTATTCACTTGCCAAAGCAACACATTTCAAGTTACGAAATTCTCTTCTCAGTGTTTTGAGATGAACCGTTTTGTCGCCTTTGATACCGAGAATGACATCGAGAGGAAAGGGATGGAGCTGATAAAGGAGAACAAGCTGTGGGCAGGAGTGGTCTTCACCAACCTGGACAAGCGAGAACAGCTTCCCCATTACATCCAGTACAAGATCAGGATGGCCGCCAGCAAAGTGGACAGCACGAAGAGGGTGGAAGACAGGTGGGTAGCCATCTACACCAATAAAACTAGAAGGGTCTGTTTGCTCAAAACTCTGGGATGAATGATTCTCAATTGCGATTAAACTTTTATAGTCATAGATTTAGGGTTTAAAATTGGACGTCGTTAGTCTTATTTTCCACTTAAAATTTTCAGTTTAACAACCATCATTTTACACCCATTCGTCATTTTTTGCACATAACTTTTTATAAAAAATTCGGTTTGACGACTTTATTTTTACAAGTCTTCACCTTTTACGTTTAACGTTGATTTTCAATAAGAGAACATGCTTCTAATTTAATTGCAAAAGCAGCTTTAACGATTAGAAAAATATCGTAGCAAGTGGCAGCTCCATTTAATTATAAGCCATTTTAATTATTTTAAAATTTTGCCTAAGCAGAACACTTTGGCAACTAAAAAAAATTGCTAGGTTCCAATGACGCCTAACTTTTAGCTCCTAATTTCGAACTTTGTATAGATTAAGTTAAATATTTAGTTTATTTTCAATATATTGATTAGTAGATCAACTTGAACTGTGTACTGCATAACTATAAAAATGTTTTCCAGAATTTTTTTCCAATTAAAAGTTGAATTTTGCTCATTTTAATCTCAGCATCAGTTAGTCTGATTTTAATGAAGCTCAACAAGCTCATTTAGAGGAAGGTTTTACTACTTTACTGTGCTTTAGTGTGTTAAAAATAAACTGAGTTATTACAACTTGTCTTACTTTATATTCTTTGGCACATCTTTACTTTTTTTATGCTATTTTTTATATACCGGTTGATAGGCATTGTGAATATCAGATAGAAACTATATTTTTATAGAGATGATGCACCTAGGAAACCTAGAATTCTGTTAGGGAGAATGTTAGTGACCTAAAAGTAAGGGAATAGTCAGGGAAAAATGAACAAATTTTCTGAAAAGGCGGGTAATTTTCAAAAAATGCAAGATTAATTGTACCTTGTTATATTATTTTTATTGTCATTGTTATAATTTTTGTTTTTGTAATATAAATATAAATTTGTAAAATAGCAATTTCATGTTCTATAATTTGCTAGGTTGCTATTTACAGGTGCATCATTTCTATGGGTTTCAATATAAACTTTTTTATATTAAGTTATTTATTTTTTTCACCTAGTTCTGAGTCTGGAACTTTTAAAATCTCCATTGAAATTTTTTTTTATCTTAATGTTAAGTGACAATCCTTGTTAGACTGAAGTTTTAACATGTTTTATAACCTATTTGTTATTTCACAACCCCTCTCTCTTCTTACATTGGATCTATTGAGTTTCCATGGAAACAGTGTGTCAATAATGGGGAAATCAATGACCTTCAAATGTATTTTTAAGTTAATTTACAGACAGAATAACGGGCAAATTTAAAATTAATTTAGAAAAAATAATTAATGCTAAGATTTTTTTTTAAAAAATCATAATTAATTCTTACAGCAAGAAAGTTTAAAAAAAATTAAGTTATGCATTTCAGTTTTTAAATTATTGCATCTGATTAAGCAACTATAAATGATCAGCCTAAAATACTTCTTCCTTTCTTTCAAACAGTTTTAATTATAGAAAGATAACTAAACATTAAAAATTTTCTTTGATCATTTTCTCACTTTTTTTTTGCAGGTTTCACACCCCAGGACCGAGGAGGAGACCAGGAATCGACATGAAGTACATCACATATGGGTTCGCTTATCTTCAGGACATGATTGAGCACGCCATCATACGGGAGCAGACCGGCAGAGCGAGCGACACAGGCGTCTACCTTCAGCAGTTTCCGTATCCTTGTTACATATTTGATCAGTGAGTAAAACAAGAAATTTATTAATCTTATATTTGAGAACATCTAAAATGTGACTACAATTGCAATTTTTTATATAAATTCTATGCTTGTAATTTTTGTAATGCCCTTTGAAATATAACTTGTATACATTTCTTTTAAGATTAGTTTAATTAACCTAATTCAAATATTATAGTTTTGTAACTTATGGATGAATAAATATTTGTTGAAACAGTGGGGTATGCCATTGGAAGGAGGAGTCACATGATATTTTATTCACGATCTCGTCGTGTAAGCATCACTTCCAGGGTGACCATTTCAGCTGAAAATCATTTCACGGTAGATGGTGTTATTGTCTACTTTGATCTCTACATGTGTCAGCAGTCAATCATAGCTTTTAGGCTTTACTTGTAAGACAAAGAAATTCAAGCGCATTCCCTTTATAGTTTCATCATAGCCATAAGCAGGACCTTCCTCCAGTTCATGGCAACAATAAATTGAATACCTCGACAAAAAAATCGATCAACACCATTTAGTCTTTACCCCAGAGGACAAAGAAACTCAAACCCATTCCCTTTATTAGGTTCATCATGGCCCTGAGCAGGACTTTCCCCCTGTTCATGGTGCTGTCTTGGGTGTACACCAGCTCCATGATCATCAAGTCCATCGTGTACGAGAAAGAGCGCCGCCTGAAGGAGGTCATGAAAGTCATGGGCCTCAACAATGGGGTGCTGTGGCTGGCCTGGTTCATCAGTTCCATACTCAGCATGACTGCATCTTGCTTCCTGCTCATGGTTGTGCTGGTTGTGAGTGCCTTTTTTTAATATTTTTTTTTTATTTATTTATTCTGTGCTCATACAACTTCTTGTAAAAGTTATGTTTGAAAAAAATTATTATTTTGAGCCCTGGTCTTTTGTAATGCATATTTAAAAACTTTCTCAGGAAATATGTATTCTTAGTGATATTTTCTTATTGTCTGTTGTAACACACATCTTATGAACTGTTTACTGTTGGTATTAAATATTTAAGAAACAAACAACTATTGTTATAATTTATAAGTAGAAATTTTGAACTGTTCCTGCTGAGAAGCATTTCAGTAGAAGTTTGTGAGGAGTATAGTACTGTACTAATAAATAGCTAAAATTAATATATCAAACCAAAAAAATAAATTCTTTTATTTCCATAAATCTTTTTTCTAATTTTATGAAATACCAATATAAACCTTTACCTTTGCATTGGTAAACAAAGTAAACCTGGAATTTTGGAGAAACATATTGTGATCTAAAAAAAAATCAGGAAATACTGAAATAAATGTTAAATGTTTTCATACTATTATTGTCATGTTATTTTTCCCATAAAAGTTTTTAAAAAGTCTATAAAAAATTATATTCTTTATCTTTTTACTAGGTTAATATTTTTATACACTTAATTTTAAAGGGGTTTAATGTTAGTATATGAAATTAGACATTTTTTAATCATCCATAAAGTAAGGGAATTTAAATTTGTTACCAATCCTAATAATATTAATAACTTAATAAACCAAAGTTTTCATAAATAATCATATTTTAACTCGGAAGGCTCCAACGCAGAATAATGTCCATGTATTAATGCTATAGAAAGATGAAGGTTCTGCTAGGGAGACATTTCTGTTATACCATTCTGACATTTCTGAAACAACAATGATTGTCGCCGAACAATTGGCAAAGAAAAGAACCGACACAAAAAATTAATACGACTTAAAGAGATAGCCACATTCCCTCCACCTGTTGGTCAATATTATTACAAGATTTATTATAATATATACTTCCTATATATTATAATAATAAAAGGTTAATCGGAATTTATATTTACATTTACAACGTAATCTACTTCAACAAACAAGATTTTTTAATGTAGAAACATCAATTTAATTTGTGTATAATTATTGTTAGAAAACTTGAAAATCATCTGAAAACGTCCAATACCAAATTTTGATCTTGAATAACATTTCTTCCCTCATCTGCAGTACGGGAACGTGATGGAGAACAGCGACCCGGGTGTGATCTTTACGTTCCTGCTGTGCTACAGCGTGTCCACTATCTCGCTCTCCTTCCTGTTGAGCACACTCTTCTCGAGGGCCAACCTCGCCGCGGCAGCCGGGGGGATGCTCTTCTTCCTCATCTACATCCCCTACCCCTTCCTCGTGATGTGGGAGGACAGGATGTCCTTCCTCAAGAAGGCAGCGGCCGTGAGTACTCCTTCTCCAATTAACAAGAATGCTGTATGTTTCCTTAAAATAGAATTTAAGGAGAATTTTTACTTTATTTACTGGTAATGTTAAATTAACATATTTTAGGTACCTTTTTCTCAGAATATGCAATTCTTTTTCAAAGCATTAAACAGATACTTTGTTTGTTTTTAAATAAGGTTTTTATTTGAAAAAAATCGTGTTTTTACTTTCAAATGCATTTCTTAAAATTAAATGCAACATCTTAGTATTAAATTTTGTATTGTCTCTAACTACACAAGATTAATAGTTTTTTGCATTGGAGGATTAATGTTATATAATAGAAAACTCAAAGATTGAGTTTCTTTAACTGAAAATTTAGAAAATGTACATGTCTATATTAAATTTACATTTTGTACCCACCTCAAGTTGTTTCCTTTATATTTATCTATCAATATTTTTATCACTCATTTAGAAAATTAAAAGCATTATAATAAAGGATCAATGGAGAAATCTTTAAAGCATCCATTTGCCATTTTCAACCATCAGGCTTAATTAAGGCTAACAATATTTACTTTATTAGCAATAATATAGTCCAATATTGACAGATTTTTTAAAAAATCACAATAGCAAAAAATAAAAATAATTTTTTTGCACAATTCTCTGTGAGAGTGAATCTTAAATTTTCCCCTGTTATTTACAAATTAACTCTTGACATGTGTATTACTAATTTTCAGAGCCTCTCCTCAAACGTTGCTTTCGGCTTCGGGTGCAGCTACATCAGCCACTTTGAAGAGGAAGGGGTCGGGGCGCAGTGGTCGAACATCGCAACCAGCCCCATCCCAGGGGACGACTACAGCATGCTGAGGGTCATGTACATGCTGCTGTTCGACGGGGTCGTGTATGGTGTCATAACTTGGTACATCGAGGCAGTGTTCCCAGGTACTTGCTATGTATTTAAACCAGATGGAAAATTTGATTGCAAAATTGAAATAGAAAATTGGAAGAAGAATTCCCAAGAAAATAGGGAATTGGACAGTTGTTAGTTTGTTTTTGGATCTTTCCTTTAACACTGTTCTGGTGCTGCTTATGCGACAACATAACGACCCGTTCTTTTTGTTTCCTGTTCTTTAAAATAAATTAGAACAATATGATCTGGTGTTTAAAAACAACTATTGTTTTTTATCTTGCAGATCTAAAACAGATTATGATTTTTTTTTCTCTATGAGCATTAAAAAAATCATGAGGAAAAGAACATAAAGGGGAATAACTGTTCCATAGAAAAAACGCAAAGTGTTCGTGGAGTACAAAGTGTTAAAGTAGATTTTGAAATAGCCTTTTTTCCCTTAGCTGTAGTGTGAACTTAATTAAGTCAGATTGGAAAGGAGTTCATAAAAACCTCATTGGTTAAGGTTGTCAGAGCATGTGACCTCGACTGGGAGATTTTAAAAGAAGCTAAATTAACTGAAATATTAAATTACAGTCTTTTTAAAAGATCTTTGTTCATATCTTCCTTCACATCATTAAAACAACTTTAAAAAAATCATCAAAATGAATCTCTGCAAACATTTCTGGAACGAATTTGCTTACTTATATATTGGTATCACGTAATTTTAAAGTGTTTATCAATTAGAACATTTAAGATATGAATTATAAATTAAGCAGTGGTTTAGAATTAAATTACTTTAATGTTTTGAATTTTTATTCATCAAGTGTTTCATTAATTCCTCAGGGCAATATGGCGTCCCAAAGCCCTTCTACTTCTTCCTTACAAAATCTTACTGGTGTGGAACATCAGTCGGCGTTAAGTACTCGATTGATTTGGAAGCAACTCATTGTCGCAGTGAGTATCTTATATGCATATAAATTTTATTTTCTTATCAATCATTTCTACAACCTTTTGATTTGTTAAGTACTGCATCTTTTTTAAAATTTTTAATAATGTAAGTGTAATTGTTGAAAATCTGTTTTCATTGATCCTTTGTAGTTATTGTACTACATAAAATACTCACATTTTATATTTTTTTGGTAATGTGATTTAAATTAACTTGTGAAACCAACAACACTGAGAAAACTGCCAAAAAAGGATTCCTTTTTGTTTTAATGCAGTTTTTCAATTTAAACATTATATGGCTACATATTTAAATAAATTACATAACTTAAAAGTTATGTATTTTTACAAAAATACATAACTTTTAAGTTATGTAATTTATGTAATTTATTATGTCTGCAACTAAATGTTAGAATATTAAGAATTCTAAAATAAAGTATTACCCAGAATGTAAACCAGTGGCTTTTATATTCTTGTTTCTTAATTTTTAAAGTTCTTTAATTCTTTTATTTCTGTCCAACACAGATAGAACACTGGATTTTGAGCCCGAACCAGACGACCTCCAACTTGGAGTTTCCATTCACCATTTGACTAAAGTGTACTCTAATAGCAAACTTGCCGTGGACGATTTAAGCCTGAATTTCTACGAGGGGCAGATAACTTCGTTCTTGGGTCACAACGGCGCCGGGAAAACAACAACCATGTTAGTATAGTTAATAATCTTTATTTTTATATTGATAATTCTAGTAGAACTTCATTATAACGGACCCTATTATAACTAACATTGCTTATAATGGACAGTTTAATTTTTTTTTAATTAATAACCATCTGACAGCATGCTTGAAGACTATTTTATTATTCAATATAATGAGCAAATGAAAATATATTTGCATATTATGAACACGTACGGCATCTCCCTCAGTTATTAACTTTTAGAAGGCGGGTGTTTTATTTTAACATGGGATTCTGGTCGAAATATCGACCACCCTCCCTGTAAAGGTTAATTGAAGAAATAAGTAGAAAACGGAGAATTATTTTTTCAAACCTATGAATGTAAGTAATCAACATGAACCAGGACTTCCTTGTTCTAAAGATCAATGCAGTGTATGGGGTACTTCTATTTTCGAATTCAACCTATGATGTTGAAGATTGTTTTTATTAGATTTACAATAAACACTTTTTATAGCTGGCTACTGTACTTTCAGTGATGTGCACACTCTATGTACATCACTGAAAGTGATGTACTGTTCAGGGGCATTACACCCCCATAAGAGTTATTTTTTATAAACCAGATTTTTATTAAACGGACAACCTTAGTCCCTATTGGTCAGGTTCTACTGTATCTGTATTTTATGATAAGATGTTTTTCTGGATTTTGTATAATTGTGTTTAGTTTTCTCGTAATTTTTCTTTAATCGTGTTTGTATTTGAACTTGCTCTTTTCTTTAGATCCATTTTGACTGGGATGTTTCCACCCACTTCTGGCACAGCTAAAATTTCTGGCTGCGACATTCGCTCGGACATGGATTCGATACGAAGGAGTTTGGGAACCTGTCCGCAACACAACGTTTTATTCGATGAGTAAGCATCCAATTTATAATAGTTATATAAGTACATAACATTCTTTTAATTGCTTTCTAAAATAATGTTTGTAAGTTAATGTACAAAGGAACAGCTAAAATTGATGTGTTTATTTGACAAGTAAACATTCCTTTTTTTATGTTATATCGTATTCCCCCTTTTAAAAAAATGTTTGTAAGTTAATAAATAGACTTAAATCCTATGAAATTAATTCAGGAATATATGGAGATTTTTTTAACTATAATTTTTGTGCATGTCACTGTTTTACTTAAAAAATTCAATCCTTAAATGTTTTAACATGTCAATAATTTCAATGTGGAATCATTATCATATAAATTCCAACTTGCATTAATATATTTTTTTTTTTTTGTAATTCCGATTTAAACTACAGTTTTGGAATAAATAACATTATTTAAATTACTTTAAACTAAGTAATTTATATCACAGTCAGTATTGTTATAGGAATTACTTATATAAATTACTTAATTTTACTATTACCTAAAATAATATCAGAATTAAAATTTATATAAATTCCTTACAAATTGAGTTTTTTTTTTCATAATAGTATACTTTTAAAACTATTTTACGTTTTCAGACTCACTGTTTTGGAACACTTGTGGTTCTATGCTCGGCTGAAGGGGGCCAAAGATGAAGATGTCAACGATGAAGCAAATGAAATGATTGAAGATATGAATTTAAAACCCAAGACTAATGAATTATCAAAGAACTTATCTGGTGAGCATTTATGAAAATTGTATTATCTTTGATCATTTAGAAATATTTATGTATTGATTGGGCACATTACTCAATATTTACTTATATATCAAATGATTTCAGCGATTTTTAAATTCTCCATAATTTTAACTTTTGGTGTTATAAACCACTAGTTAACTTTTGGTGTTATAAACCACTAGTCAGCACTATCATTAACTTCACGTTAGTCTGACCCTATGTGAAGGTTGACTCAGTTGTGATAAATTAATGTCCTCTGATAAAATTTGAAATTAATTCAAGAGCAACCAGAAAGAAAAATCTAATTCCTCTTAAATGAAATAAACTCTGCAGAATTCTGTAATTATTGTTTGTGATTATTATTAATGCAATAGGCAAAATATTGTGAATAACTATATATTTTATTGACTTTAATATTTCTTTTGTATACCTGTGTTGTGTGGCATTTTTAATGGCATTTGGTATTTTAGTTTGCTATAGATAAAAATCAATCCAGGATTTTTTAAAACATTTATCTACTAAAGTTTCTTTTACTTTATATGGAACCTTAGATCACACAGTGTAACTAGAAAATTATTTAATGGATTGTTCTCAAACTAAACTTTTCCAAATGTAATACTCAAAACTAATTTCATATTAAGCACCTATTTGTATAATTTAATATGACAAATTCATAAATTCAAATGTTGACTTTTTTAGTTGTCTAATTTTGGAACAGATGTGTAAACAACTGTATAACTTCCTTAAGTACCCTTGAAATCTTTCAGGCGGAATGCAACGTAAACTGTCAATAGGCATAGCTTTTGTAGGAGGCTCTCAGACTGTCATTCTGGACGAACCAACGGCTGGCGTGGATCCTTACGCCAGGAGATCGATCTGGGAACTTTTGCTCAAATACAAATCTGGTAGGTTAGCTTTTGGATAGTATCTAAATAAGTTTAAATGGAGTAGAATTATAGGTAGAATCAGTATAGAGTAGAATCATCATCACAATCACTATATTTGCCTTATCTGGTAACAATAATGAAGATAAGTGTTTTGATGACAAAATGCCTTTTATGCATGCTTTTCTATATGCTTTTGAAGCTAATGTTCCTAATATTTTTACTTGTTATTTGGTGGACATTATCTTGTTATATAAAAAAACTTGAACTAATTTTTCCAAGCAAATATTACTCAATTTTTTTTTTCTTTTAAAGTTTTGTGTTATTTTAAAATTTTCTTCATATATATATGGGATAGTTTTAAATTTTGTACTAGTGGAATTTTAGTCCTTGAAAAAAAATTTCAACTGCTATTTTTAGTTAATAGAAGCAATTTGTTAAAAATCTTTTTATTTTAAAGCAATAATTAAAAGTATCACAATTTTTTTTTATATTGCTTAATTATTATACAAAATTTTCAATCTTAAATAAGAGACGACACATTTTGTTATGCCATTAAAATCTAAGGACAAAATTCTTTAATATTAAAAGTACTAAAGAATGGTTTTTCTGACATGTTTCCTTATTTCAGTTACATTTCTCTAAGGTCAGTTCCAAAAATGTAGTATTTCAAGCATTGTCATTATTCACCAAATTGCTACTTATGATACCTTATAAAAACTTTTTTATTTAGTACTTCAATAATTGCTGAAAAATGACACCTCAAGAATGGTTAGAGCTATAAATCCAAAACGTTGTTACAATTATTACTAACTACTAAGTCATCAAGACAAATATCACTTTTCAGACAACCCAAAATATCTGCTTTATCAGTTACATCAACAACATAATGAACTTTCTTAATCCCTCCAACCAGGTCGCACCGTCATCCTGACCACTCACCACATGGACGAAGCCGACCTATTGGGAGACCGCATTGCCGTCATAGCCAATGGAAAACTGAGGTGCTGTGGCTCCTCCCTCTTTCTGAAGACGCGCTTTGGGAATGGCTACTACCTGACACTGGTCAAGAACTCCAACTACAGCAGCCTCACTAATCAGAGAAGTAGCAGAGGCTCGTCCAGCACCATGAAGGACAACTCCACCAAGGGGTCTATTGTGAGTGTCATAGGGATTGCTTTGCATATTGCTTATGTATCTGGATTGCCTGAATTTTGACTATGCCACGAGAGCTGAAGAGCTCCAATTTTGGAGACCTTTAGTTTTATTTAATAATGTAAAAATTGTAGAAATTGTCATGCAGTGAAATTTTGCTTTTTTTCTCTTTAGGAAATAACCGATGAAGGAGTGGCTGACATGTCGACAATTGATTCAAAATCTGACCTTTCCGAGAACAACGTACTGTCCGATAATGGAGCTAATTCAGCATCTAGCTCTCCGTGGGGTAATGTTTTTATTATAATCTGAGTGGATCATTCACAAAATTTTAATGTTAGAGACCTTCATTTACTTTATAGGGTTATGTACCTTAAAAGATTATAGAACTTAATAAAGGACTAGAAAGTCTAATATTGCAATACTTTGTTTCAGTTTTAACTACCTTGATTTGCTACCTTGTAGTTACATAAAAAAAAAATCGTTGATATTTAATACCAATTGCAACACTGTGCTCTAAACTTTTCCAAAATCTAACTCTTGAAATTAATTTTATAATATGCACTTGTATAATTTCGAATGACAAATTAATAATTTCAAATCCAATCTTCTAATTTTTTCTATTTATTATATATGTATTAATTAATTTTCACCATTTTCAACTTTAGTTTTTAAATAAAATATCCAAACCTTCAGAACCCGAATCATACTCGGGCTTGATCTTCCTTTGATCGGGTATGCGCTCCATGTTAAAAGTCGCCATCCACTCATAGCGAACCCGTCTCCCTCGCAGGTGGCCTCTGTCTTATCTCCCAGGTGACCAAGTTCATCCATACGCACGTTCCAGAGGCGCGACTGGTGGAGGACGTGGGGTGTGAGGTGTCCTACCTCATCCCCCCCTCCTCTCAGAGGTCAGGAGAGCTGCAGCGGCTGTTCCGGGCCCTCGACCACAGCTTGGAGGAGCTGCACATCAGCAGCTATGGGATATCCGACACGTCCTTGGAAGAGGTACGCTGCTCATTCTTTGTGCCATGGTGTCATTTTACACAACCATTTTGGGGTCTATCAGTGTTTCAAAAAAAAAATGTTTAAATGCAATTATTAGAATATCTGTGTTTCTGTGAATTGTTATAAACATTATGTTGTTATAAATTAAAAAATTCACTACAAATTTCAATATTCTAATATACAAGGTGATTACAAAAGAAAATCCCATCTTTGAATGTCTGTATCTCCACAAACAATTTGCACTCATTGCAGCCAATTCATTGTGAAGAGGACTTTCTGATGTATTATTTGGTTTTTAAGAAATATCTCTAGGAGTGTTTTTAGTTTCACTATAAAGTAGTTTGTTGTTGTCTTTTCCCATTGAGATGACAACCACACAATTGGCGTTTCGGTTGGAGCATCGTAGATGGGTTTCGTCAGTTTAGTGACAAAAGTGTGCTTTTTCAAAGGCAAAAGTTATGTAAAGAAAGCACCTAGAGGCATCATTCACCAACAAAATAAAACCTCGGTATTTTCTCTTCACAGTTATATGTATAGAATAGTTCTCTAAGTTAATTGGATACAGAGATTTATCCTAGCAAAGTTTGAATATATATTTTTGAATGGATTACATAGATATTCTCTGAGAATGGATAGAAAGTGATTTGCTTGATTTTCGATGTCCCGATAGTGAGGACATCTGAGTACAAATTGTTAAATTTCAAATTTTAATATGCATCTTTACAAGATCGTAATTTAGTTTAGCACATATTAAAATAAGTATAAACTTAACTTTAGTACATATTTAAATAAATATGCAAATATAAACAACATTATTCCAGTGTGCCCTTTGAATATGATGCTAATTTAACATTCATTTGATTTAGGTGTTTTTAAAAGTAACTGGGGCAGCTGGAATTGTGGCAGAAACAGAAGAGGAACAAACTCCAGAGGGTAAATTTTCTTTCATTTAGTTGGATGCCCATATACACACACAAATCAATAAAAGTATATTTTCTAGTCAAAATTCTGATGTTAGGTTTTTACTGTTCCACCATGTTCTGAGTTCACTTGAGTCATGCCTTGCTATTTTTTGACAAAACCAAAATACAACCTGCGTGTTAAAATATTTTATATTATAAATGTATTAAAAGTTGTTAAAGTTTACTTTCTAACTATTAAATTGTCAAAGTCCTTTTTTTAAACTATAAAAAGTATTAACAACCCTTCTGATGTAGAATTATAATTACTATGTTTAAATATTCACCTTTTATATAGTTAGATAAAAACCTGTATACAAGTATATATCTGTATAGTTATATCTATATAGATAAACCTGTATTATTTTGCATTTGTTCAAGATTCCTCATAAAATATTATCTTTAAATATGTCTTGTTTTTTCTATAAAATTACGTATTGTCATTTAAAAACATAATAAATTTTACAAATGTTTTTTACATCAGTTTTAATTGATAATAAAACCTGGCCTTTAATTTTGACAGATGAAATCTTGCATGACCCGGACAAACCTAGGAGCAAATGGTTCAGCCTGCGCAATACTTTGATGAGATTGAAGCTGCACAGCATAGCAAGGTTTTTCGGAAAGGAAATCAGTGGTAACGATATGCACCCTAATAGCTTAGAAGAAACAGGTAAACATTTAGATTGATATTAACTTAGGAAATCTTGGCTGTATAACATTAGGTCTTATATCTTGCTTTGCTGTAGTTGCTTCATCATAAATTCGCATACTTTTCTTAGTTTTAAAAATCTTGTAAATTAATAGTAGTTATATTTCTTACTAAATTTATATAGTATTTCTGCAATGTTTATCTTACTATTGTTGTCTTTTAAAGAACCAATTTCTATTGCATTTAATACGATTTCCCTTGTAAATGATTTTATAAGAATACTAACCAGTGTTACAGAACTTGTTTATTGTTTTTAATAAAAAAAAAATTGTAGTTTCTAAATAAATTCAGTTCTATCTAAAAGTAATATAGTTAGTGTTATTTTATTTATTTCAAATGTTTGAGTTTAAATGCTGGAAATATTTATTTAATGAAAACATTTATAAGGTTATAAATCTGTATGTACACTGTACAGTATGCTTTAAAAGAATTTAGTAACCTTTTTTTTTTAAAAAACTTGTTTACCTTTTTGAGTTGTCTTAATTTGTTAAATGTAACCACTGTCAAATATTGTTTTTGTGTTTTAACTTTAAGACTTGATGTACTATTTTACTTCCATTTAAGTAATACATCATCCAGTTAATTCAAAATATTTTGTACTTTTTAAATTCAGACATTAAAATTTATAAAAAAAATACCCATATTTCTCTTAAATTTTTATTATTTTTAATTACAATGCATATTTTTCATCATTTGAAATAAGCAATATTCATGTCCATTGGCAATAAGGTTTATTTTTAGTTGCATGTTTAAAAATTTGCATATTAAAATTATTCTTTATATTAATAACCAACCATACAGACTAATTTGAATCCATATCACATTTTATTTAAAAAAAAAAAAATCAAAGCAAACTATTTTAAATAAAAAAAAATCTCATATTATTTTTGTGTGTAGAGTTAAAGTGGAACAAGTTCATTTTTTGTGAAATTCGAGCAACTGTGCAAACATGAAGATTTTCTATTTTTTAATAACTAGAAGTTAGTATATTTCTGTTCCCCTTTCTTATTTAGTCTATAGAGTTACTGAAAATCAACAGTGAGAACCTTTTTGTCGAAATTGACTTTCATGGATTTCTTTTTAAGAAGTATTTTTATAAATTAACCCTTTGTGGCCGAGAGATGACTCGGGTACCACTGTAAAAAATTACCCAAATATGTGGAAAATCATCTCTAGTTGCTGGTTCAGCCGAGCGAAAAAGGTCTCGACAACAAAGGGTTAACAGGTCTCCTGCACACGAATAAGAAACATTAAAAAATTTATTTTTAATTTGTATAGAAATCTTAACATTCCTTAAACACAGGGTTTAACAAGAACTTGGAATTGCCTTGGAAGAACTTCACATTGCAAACCGGTTTTGGGCTTGATCGCACCTCCACCTTCTTCTTTTCTCCGTGGACTTTATAGAATTGGATCAATATATCAAACATGTTACTAAAATATACAACTTATTGCCAATAACATTCGAGTACATCAACCGATCTTCCCCCTGTGAAATTGTATCTTGTACATTGTTTTGTCACTGCTGTTTGATTTACCTTAGAGCTTGTTTGTCACTGTGTAGTGTGAGCATGTTGCACTAATGCCTCCGTGTCATTTTGCCTTTGTTGCAGCCGTAAGGGAAAGCCTCACTGGCGCAAGCGGTAAGTACATACTTCCCCCATTTACAAACACATCTGCTTGGGACCTGTGGACCTCTTTCCCTCTCTTCTTCTAACCCCTAAACTCAACTTTCCTTGCAACTTGGCCTGAACAAATGCATGAGCACTTGACTGTGTTGTGGTTTCAATTAGACATCCAGGGATAGTAATAAATATAACTAACTATATGCGGGGCCGTCCCTAGGGGTGTGCAATGCTTTCCATCGCACAGAGGGCACAGAACCTTGTTTTTGTGGAGGGGCTCCGTGCCCGGTTAAAAATATTTTAGAGCAAAATTAATTCCTATTTTTTTAAAAAACATATTACATGGTTCGCACAGTCCTTAAAACTCTTTAAGAACTACTTAATTTAGGTAGGTCCTTAATTAAGGGCCCTTAAAGTCCTTAATTTTCAACTAAGGTCCTTAATTTTTGTCAAGCATGAGCTTTTTTTTTTACTAATTCACATGGGAGGTATTTTTTCATGTCTAATCCGAAATTTAAAGTTTTTAAAATTTTCGGAACCCAGAATTCCGGGTGCATTAAAAAGATAGGAATGTAGAATTCCGGATTTTACTTTGATCGTGTCCACACTTTTGACCGTTATACACAAGTGTAAATCGGCAAGGCGAGAAAGGCGTCAATAGACGGATTTCGTGACAGAAAAAAGTGCACTTTTGATCTCTTTTATCCGATGTTTTAGTCAATGGTATTTCATCATCATACATGACATTTCATCGTTAGAAAATCACCGCTCGTTTGTTGTTTTGTGAAAAATCAATACTCATTCTAGAAAATTGGGGAAATTCACTAGAATGTAGCATCTTTAACATTTCTGCGCCAGAGTTTGCTGGAAGTGGTATCCTGTGTCAACTTGCTACGAAACCACATTTACATGCGATTCTACACCAATTTTACACCAAAAAATTACGATTTTCTGCCTACAGCACCAAAAAATATACTAGGTCCTTAAAAATTATTGAGAGGTCCTTAAGAACTACTTAATTTTTACTTTTGAAAATATGTATGAACCATGTATTATACTTTTTTTTATTTGTGGTCACTTGTATATCTTAAGACATACATGTTTAGTGATCATTTGTGCTGTGGGTCTTTTCCCCGGAGATTCTGAATTTTAAAAAAATGTGCTCTGCACACAACTATAAAATAGAAGTCAACTAGAAAAAAGTGTGATATTTTTTTTTGGGGGGGGGGGGGGATTTTAACACTAAAGGACCCCATGGTTAGTTTCGCACCGGGCCCCACAGCAACGCAGGACCGCCCTGACTCTAATAAGGACCAATTGCAAGCTTCCTGAAGTCTTGCAATGCACCAATAAAAACTCCTAACACTATCCAAAATGTTTCTTTTTTATTTAAAACATCTTTCAAATCAGCTACATGGGGTATTAGGATAGAAACACTTTGTTATGCTTTTAGGGGGTGATCCATTCTGACACAATCTGTAACTCCGCCAAAAAATGTATGCTTATAGTGGATTGTTGTTCTCGGGTCTTTCCTTTGGCGTAGATAAAGTACCATCGTCAATAGCCCATTTGTGTAGCTCAGGTGACTTTAATTGAAATCAAACCAGATAAAACATTTTTAATAACATATCGAACATATCTAGTTGATCATAATAATTAAGGTTTTAGGTATTAAGAATCAAGATTGACACATTTTTAAAAGCAAATTTAAAATGTACTTGCAATCTTTTATCAGTACTATTGAAATTGTCTCACTCTTCAAACTGCTTCTCAACTTATGCTTGTAGTTTGAAAAATATTCACATGAAAAACATTACACTAAAACTGTACTTAATGTATTCCACCTTTAAATACACCCTTATTGCTATCCCATGGTTGTTGTATGTATATTTAATACAAATTAAATTAATACTATTTTTGTGTTTTGTCTCTTTTTTTTTTTTAATACTAACAAGTCCTTTAAAATATTTTGATTGTGTGGTTTTTGCCCTTCTGTACCCTTTGATGTATTGTAGACTCAGTTTTAATTGCAATTGTGGAAAGTTTGTTTTCCTGTAGTGTAAAAACATGTTTAGAAATCCAAAAATCCCTTTGTGTTATGAATAAATTTAAATCTTTCTATTTAACACTACTTGACTATTATAATTCTAAAAAGTTATGTTGGTGTTGTAATTTTTTTATTTAAATTGGAATTATTTTAACTATATTTGAAACATATATTTTAATTAAATAACATGACAAGACATAAATAAAAATTTTATTTCTCCGAAATTTGTTTACAATGGAATATTTTACCTTTTAAATGTCAGTTTTTAGTCTTTAACTATAACATCAAGTTTTGTGTTAAAATCAGAGGGTCTAAAAGAGAGCTATTATTGTTTGATGTTTTAAGAATTTCTTAAAAACCACCTTTATTACTTTATTAAGAGTTGACTCAACATAGACTTCAGGTGTCATTAAAGTGAATAGACTAAAATATTTTTAAATTTTTTTTAAATATTCATGGAATAAAAGTAGAATTAAATAACTTTCAAAATAACACCTAAATATAAAATGTGAGGAAAAAAAGAGTAGCTTTAGAGGAAGCCACGCTATTGAATATTGCTTTTGAAATCCAATTAGGTGGACTGGACTGTCTTGCAAGTGGTGTAGGTTACGAATATCCTAAAATAAACTAACTTAATTTTTCATTACTAGGCAGTTAGATTTATCATTCGAGCAAGTGTGGTGTGGGTCCTAGTTCAATGTTGAGTACTTTTCAATAATGAATTGGATGTCATTAACATTATAGCCAAAGGAGTTGTAAACTTGAAATGCTCTTATTTCGAAACTCTATTTTTGGACATGGTATAATTGTAAATAACTTTTTATATGCAAATTTTATTGTTTTGTAAATGAAAGTGGCATAATGTTGCACAACTTCTTTTTCTATTAAGGTGAATTGTCTTTTGTTTCCACATATGAATTTAATTTCGATTTTATGTCTTCATTATTGAATCTTTAATTTGTTTTTATCTTTCTCAGCCAATGACGCCATCCAGCACGTGGACCTCCCCCCTTTCCCCGAGCTGTCGGACAAGCGCATCACGGGCGCAAAGCTCATCCAGCGCCAGATGACCGCCTTCCACCTGCGCAGGTTCCATCACAGTAGGAGAAACATCAAGAGTTTGTTTTGTGAGGTAATAAGGGGCTTAAAAAAGGGAAAACTTACAATTATTAGAAAATATAATTTTAAAAAAATTAAATTTCTGGATACAAAATGTTTTTAATTTCTGGAACAGTCTGGAATTTTTTTTTATTTTTAAGCTTTATGTTTTCTGTTGTATATTTTTACTGCCCTTGGTGTATTCATAAAAGTACAAACTAAAAAATATATATATTTATTGTTTTTGGCAATACTATAATTCATTGATTTCGTCGGAGTTAATATTTACATCTACTTCCTTTCAATAATTAATGTGTAAATCTATTAAAGGTTTTTACAGATATTTCTCAATCTGGAATTTTTTTTAAAAATGTATTTTAAACGTTGTGTTTTCAATTTTATGTTAAACTAATATAGATATCTTGTTATTAATTCTCAATGCTGTCTGTAAAGATATCTTTCATTGCCTACAGAATATTTAATTACTTAAAAATTTATAAAATAACTTTTTTCTGTCACATTGAACAGTCAATGTTTTTACCTCACGCTCTTAGTGAATAAAAACTGTAATGATGTTTAAATGACTGCCCACTGTATAGAAAGCTGTATGGCACATGCTTTTTACATTACAAACTGAAGGCTGATTTTAGTTTTTGAGTGTGTCATGACCAACAGGATTTGCGATTTCATCTTCCTCCGCCCCTTTCAGCCTACAGTTTGTGACGTAAAAAGCGTGTGCCATACGGCTATCTATACAGTGGGCACTGTTTGAATCCCATTCAATGTTAGATTGTTACCCGCAAAACCAATTTACTAATCAAGGCCTCAGAAAAATTCATAAAGCCTCAAATTTTATTAAAAAAAATTTCTTTTTTAATTGAAATTAAAAGCAACAAGTCAAGCGTAGTGAAATCAATTACACAACATCTGACTAAGCATTAAAACAACTATTGAAAAAATGGAGCTTTCTTGGTACTCATTATAAAAACAATTTCAAAATTCCTAAAATTAGCAAAGGCCTCCGTGGCCGAGTAGATTAGGCATCAACTGGGAATCCAAGGGTCCCCGGTTCAAAACCTTGCGATGGACTAGACTAAAGAATAGTAAAAAGTAGTGATATTGCGATTGGATGGTTGCCAACTTCGCTATCAAAATACTGGAATGTCGTCCAGAACATCCACAAAAATTAACGGCGTGTATACGGGACTGGTGCACGATAAATCTGATCGGGGTCCAAAGTCCCGACGTCTATTGAAGGCGTTGGGTGCCAGCTCAGGTGTTGTCCTCGTGATCTGACCATGGTTCAAAAATATGAGGCATCGTTCCCGGGTCTTTCTTCGAGATGGGCCCCGAACCGTCGCCAATAGCCCACTGTGCAGCTCTAGTACGACGTTAATTAACCAAACAAAAAAAATAAATTAGCTGGTTTTTTTTTAACCTTGAACAATTCCATCAGTATTTTTCTAGTGTGACCATTTGGGAGTGTCATACTTTTTATATTGATAATTATAGAGGGTGAGTTATAGTACAATCAGAAAACTTCGTTGTGATAAATTACGATATTGTGGCACAATAAGTCACAGTTTATATTGTTACTTTCAGATTGTGTTACCAGCTGGGTTCATCTGCTTGGCTCTTGTTCTGGCCCTTTTCATTCCTCCGCTTGTGGAAGAACCTCCCCTTGAGCTGCAACCCTGGCTTTATGGACCGCCAAACAATATATTTTTTAGGTACATTTATTCCTACATCATTTATTTAGCTTTCTAAAATATAACTTTTATGTTTTATTGCTATTTTTTCTGATAAACAACTAGTTGTGTGCATAGTATAACATAAAATATATTATTTCTGTAGTAAAGATTCCTTTTATGGCCCTTGTACTCAATGGATCTTAATACATGAAGTTTCAAAAGAAAGAGAATGTTCTGGAGCAGTGATAAATTGTACTTTTATCTTATGAATATCAGCGTCTTTTTTTAATGCTTTTAAAATAATTTATTTTAACAGAGTTTTTTAAAAAAATGATAATGCTGCCATCTATGAATGAGCAGAAGTATTAAACTTTTATGATTTTTTGGCTATAAGAAATACGCTAATATATTTCGCCCTTATAATGAATGGGAGTTTGAAGAAAGTTTCCTCGTCTTTTTAAATTAAAGTTCGAAAATATTTCATATCTAAAATGTTTTTCAATGTGAAACTTTTTAAAGTAAAAAATTAGTAATTTAGTTTGTTAATTACAAACAAAGAGATGATTAAATTTTTTTTATAAATGTTACCCTCTCCCTTCCAGGGGTAGTAAATCGAAACTCCTTGTAGTTTATAAGCTTAACTATAACCTGAAGAGATACCCTGCTTAATTTCAGCTTCATGTTCGCCTCAGGATAAATATTTTTTTCAGAATTTAAATCTGTGATTCCCAAACGATGGTTCCTTAACCACTGTTAGTTTTTCGAGAAGGTTCTAACGGTCATATTCACAATCGCAGATAATCCACGGTTTCGGGAGGTAAACCTAAGATTATTGCTGAAACCTATTCACAAGATCGGTTTTCGCCAAATCGGCGGAATATCTACAGGAAACTAAACCTTAGTTTATACTACCAATGTTGGCAGTTTAAACCATGGTTTTAGTTCTAAACAAAATGGCCGCCTATTCGATCGCTCTGTTAGGCTTAAAATATTTTGTTAAAAATCTATTTAAAGACAAATATTTCTCAAATAAGTACTTAAGTCGGAACTTTTTATGCGTTGAACACTGAAAATTGCCCATACGAACTAATTCAGTGCACTTTTTATTAAAATCGACGCGACATAAATGTTGTCGCTACGAGATACCCGGATGGACAGATCTGTTCTTCGAGTTCCTATTTATCGTAGGTTTTGCGGTGTAGTGGTTCTCTCTCTTTCGTTTGTTTAATAAATGTCGAAGTATTATAAACCGAATCACAATAATTTCTCCAGTGTGAGACTGGAAAGAAGGAGGGATAATAGGAAGGAGGCCATAATACATTAAAATTGGTGCAACAAACAATTTCATTTTAGTTTCGAATTCTACTTTTTGTCTTGCTTGCAACAAAATAAATACCTAGAATTATCAGTTAAAATGTGTTTTAGAAGGACCAAAAGGTAGTAATGAGGTGCTAAAACCACAAGTTTACCTATTTTTAAAGCCAATTATCTAGAATTTTAGCAAGGTGGGGCAGTTTTCAGTTTTGGTGCAACAAGCAATTCGTCAGTTTTCAAATTCTAATTTTTGTCTTGCTTGCAAATTTCTAGATTTATCAATTAAAATCAGTTACAGAAGGACCAAAAGGAAGTATTGAGGGGCCAAAACCACAAGTTACAAGTTAAAGCTAGGATTTTAGCAAGGGGGCAGTTTTCGGTTTTGGTGCGCAACAAGCAATATTACATCGTCAGTTTTCGAATTCTAATTTTTTCCCTGCATCAACCCAATTACATTGATTTATCAATTAAAATCAGTTTTAAAAGGACCAACAGGTAGTTATGAGGTGCTAAAATCATAAGTTTACTTATTTTTAAGGCCAATTATCTAGGATTTTAGCAAGGTGGAGCAGTTTTCGGTTTTGGTGCGCAACAAGCAATATTACATCGTCAGTTTTCGAATTCCAATCTTTTCTCTGCATCAACCCAATTACATTGATTTATCAATTAAAATCAGTCAGACGGATGAAAAGGCAGTCATTATAGAGGCTAGACAATAAAGAAGTTTATCTATTTTTAAAGCCATCGAGATGGTAAAAAGCCACCAATAATACTATGATTTTAGCAAGAAATTTTATTTTAGAATGGGACATTAAATCTGAATTTTCGTTAGTAATTCAATGTGCTTGTATATAAATGTATATGTGGTTGTATTCATGTATTTAAAAAAAAAATCATAAATTCGTCGATTCACAATTTTCGTTCGCTTTCCAAAACAGAAATCTCCGAATGTAAACAATTGACACGTGTGCATTGTCGACCAATGAACGAAGTCGTTATATTTTTCGAAGGCACAACCTCGGAGTAACCACGGTGTACAAATTCCGCAGTCGAGCGGAGGCTGTGAATAAGGTTCCGACGAAATCCCATGATTTCCTTCAATCCTCGGTTTTCGTAATCCACGGTTAATCGCTGGATTTTTCAGAACTTGTGAATAAGAGGGTAAGTGATCCGTGGAGCCATTGTTCAATTCCAAAATCCAAATTTTTGTGCAAAAAGAAAACAAAATTTTGTCTTGATTTTAACTCTTTCATGTGCTTATTTGATTATTATATTAATTAACCAAAATTGAGTTGCATATGTTTACCTTAAAATAACACATGTTATGTTAAGTAAGTTAAAAACCATAGTATTAATTAATAAATATATATATATATTTTTTTTTTACAAAATAAGTAAATTTTTAATAAGTGAAATATATTAAACTGAATATATATATATTTAGTCTTAAAGTAAGTTTAGTCTTAAGTCGTTGTTTTAATGTTAATAGAAGGTGGGCGTCCACGACTTGCCGAATTTTCGAATCAATGGTCCATGGCCATCTAAAAGTTGGGAACCACTGATTTAGATCGATGAGGAATTTTCCACACATAAAAAACACATTCAACTGAAGTAACAATTGCTTACTTTTCCTATTATTTCTTTTATATTTATTATCAACTCTGCCAAATTTCATCATCCAATGGAAAGTAGGAGAATTAGTGTTTGAATGAGTAAGGGTTTTCATTGTTATATATATAAATCTGTACAATAAATTCAATTTTCGATTCTTCGTTGTTAAATATTATTTTTAGTAATGATGATCTGCAAAGCCCATTGGCCCAAAAGTATGTCGACTCCCTTCTATCACCTGTAGGAATGGGCACACGATGTGTAAAAGACCATCCCTTGGAGTGAGTTATTTAAAAAATTTCAATTGTTTTATCTCAAATGTTACTATTTCTCGATTTTTACAAATAAAAATACCTGTTCTTCCAAAAGATTTAATAAATTATTTATCTTTCAGTGGCCTACCATGCGAGCCCCTCAAGTTCAATCGTTCGGTCCTGGTTGATCCCCACCCCTTTGATGATTCCACACTTGAGCCGTGTCCCTGTACTATTGGAACTCAGGTGTGCCCAGCAAGTGCTGTGGGGCCCCCTGCGCCCAGAGTGGCAATTAGTGCCTCGGATGTTGTCTATAACATGACCGGACGGAACATTTCGGACTGGATCATTAAAACGAGAAAGACGTTCTACAAACAACGGTACATACAAATGGTTTATTTGTTTTATGGGTTCTGACCATTGTTCTCTTACTGCTGTCCTGTCTTTTAAAAAATGTATGAGTTTCTACGTCTAGGAAAATTTTATGCGAGCTAAAAATATTTCGTAAAGATAATCTATTGATTGAACAAAATATCAAGTATTTATCAATATACTTAAAATTCAAAGAAGAAAATGCAATACTTATTGAAATTATTTTTCCACTTATGCTTACTTTAGATGGTTAAAAAATTTATTAATTTTTTTAAAATCTTTTATAATGCATCAAAATTTTATTAATGCAAAAACTGTACCTTATTTACCTATTTGAAATCCCAGGCCAAGCGAACTTGCCCGTTTTTTTACATGCCTGTAACTTTCATTAACTAATCAAAGGAATTCATCGGATTATTTATCTTATATTAATGCAGTAAAGTCTTGGGAAGAATTTAGTTTTAAGGCACTGATCTAGAATAATAAGCACTGGAGAGAGAACTAAGCGTTGTCGATAACTTTATTCCATTTTGAGTAAATGTAGAAAAAAAATTACACCTCTTTGAGCGAAGGTAGAAAAAATAGTCCTTTTGCATAGGTTTGATTAAAAAATGCATTTATGACTTTCAAAATTACTTTAAATGTTGAACATTTCATGTTTTTTCATACTTACTTTATCTTACTCACAAGAAAAAGAAGACAAAAGGAACGGAAAAAACAAGTTTTAAACATTTCTGTGATGTCGCATGAGACTCCCGCATTGCCAAGGACGAATATTTTCTCAACCTTTCTTCCGAATTATATGCATCTGCTTCATGGTCAAGTACATTGCCGCTTAATGGAAGTTCTCACTCCAGTACTTACAGATATATTATATTCTAGCTTGGTGGTGTCAAGTGCCAAAAACATAAAAATAAGGTTAAGTTTTCAATTAATTTCAAATAAAGCAAGGATTTTTTCTCAAATATATTTTATTGTAAAAACGTTTTTAGAAATTGCTTTTAATAGCTTACCTGTTGTGTGGTGCATACTTTTTGATCTCATTTACCTGATATCTTGACTCTAATATCCATTTTTTTTCAACACAGTGTCAATAAATTTTTAATTCCTAAAAATGCACTCTCTTTTACAATTTTTTTAAAACAGATTTCAGTTTTAATTTGAATGTGTCATTTCTTCAGGATAGATCCCGAACTGTTGACAATGCCGCACTGCGTCACTCTAGGGAGACATGAATTCAATCCATGAACTTTAAATCTGTATTCAGAATTAATTGTGCTTTTTGTAGGTATGGAGGTTTTACATTTGGTGTGAAGAACCCAATATCGTCCGTGAACTTTACCTTCATTCACTCCATGATGAGGCGGTTCGCAGGAAGGATATTGAGCAAGGAGCAAATGCTTAACATCCACGACAGGGTCATCGACCTCGAGAACAAACTGAGGAGCGTGGAGGTCTTCGACAACGTCAAGGTGAGTTGTTCGTCCTGTTATTAAACCTGTGAAATGTCTAAATCTCAGTGTAGGGTATAAATAAATAAACTAGTTCAAATTGTATTAAAATACAAATACAACGTTAAAATACGCAATAAAAGTCCATCAAATCTAGACATGTTTCGGGAGATACATCTCTCGAAACATGTCCTGATTTTATGGACTTTTATTGCATATTTTAACGTTGTATTTGTATTTTAATATTCTTAACGCAATGTTCTATCTATAAGACAAGTTTTTATCTTAGTTCAAATTGTGTTGGGAAAAATAAAAAAATATTTTAAATAATAAGGAAACAAATTATTATTTAGCTGCATTAACACCTGTAAAATTCTTTTTCTGAAGTGTATTATTATGCATTTATTGAAAGGCTGATTATACAAATAGACCAATGACCACCATTGTTTGTTTTTCATGAAATAAACTCAAAGTTTTAAGTTTGCCATTACATTAATGCATTGGGTTATTTTTTTTAATGGGTATTATTGTTTTCGAGTTCGATAACTATAAGGTCTATTTGTTTTACGATAAAATTTATCAAGTTGCATCCATTCATGTCAATAATTCAAAACAGAAAATATTAGATTTGGTCTGTTTGTATTCTCTGTTATCCAATTGCACGTTCATAATTCCATAGTTGGCAACCACAAGTTCTATTTGTATTGTGATAAAGCATGCCATGCTGCATCCATAAATATCAATAACTGAAAACAGAAGATAGAAATTACTTTGTTCGTATTCTCAATCTGTCAATTGTATTTTGATAATTCCATAACTTAATTTATTATAAAGAATGTTGAACTACTTTCAATTCATGATTGTCTGAATTAAATAACTGGATCTAGAGGTGGTTTAGAAAAAAAATAACTCCAAGCCCATAGGAAAATACTCATTTTATTTATAAATTCTTCCCTGTCAAAGTCACCATGAAGTACTCTACATTAACGCCGCCATTGTTAACACCAGTGATGATGCGAAATGTTTCCCTTTTGTAGGTCTGGTTCAACAACAAAGGGTGGGCTTCTTCCGTGGCCTACATGAATGCAGTGAACAATCTGATCCTGAGGTCCCACCTCCCCCCAGGGGCCAACAGCAGCTTCTACGGCATCTCTGTCATTAATCACCCCATGAACTTCACACAAGATCAGCTCAAAGACGAAGTTCTGTGAGTACCTGGGGCCATTCACTTGCACTCGACTTGTATTTCTTAACATAGTGAAATGTCAATTTTTCACTGCTTAGTGTAGTTTACTAACAAAATGTAAAATTTTCACTGATTTTGTATGATTTACTAATGATTTCGAGCATGTGATTTTTCCATAAATTTCATTTTTTAGAATGACTGATTTCAGTTAAATAATGCATTTATAAGTTGCCATTAAAATAAAATGTCAGCCAATTTTTTATTTGACCAATCGCCAAGTCTGGAATGGGGGAGTTTCACGCCAAGAAGAAGAAGAACGCTGTTCCAACGGAACATGGAGACGTATTCTAGACGCCGAAAAAGTTCCGTAGAATTAGTATGGAAGTACAGCTGCTGCAATATACTTTTTAAGATTTTTATTTTTAAAATACTAACATAGTGATTTCGTGTAGTGCATTCGGTTGCTCTAACACTGTTTCGAAAGCGGATTGTATTGCAAGAAGAGTTTCTTTTCACAGTTTCCCTCATTCTGATTCTAATCTGATGAAAGCATGGCTTGCTAGGATAAAACGAGAAAACTTCGTTCCTACGAAATATTCAAAATTGTGCTCCGATCATTTTTTTCCAAAATGTTTTTTTCAAACAGGAGGAAATATCAAACGATATATAGAAAAAGACAATTTCACTTAGTTTTTCTGCATATGAATAAATATGTAATAAGCCGAAATTTACTAACAAAGGGTCTTTTACTTAAACTTTGCATTGTTAAAAATAAACGATGAAAATACACAGCTAAATTATCTCGTTAAAATACAATACAAAGTTGAGTGGAATAAGCGAGCGAGCGGAGCGACTAAACCACACAGTGGCGGCTCGCCCACTACAGCAAGTACAGCCGGGCTGCACCTAATTTTATTATATTTTAAAACTAAAATTATATTTTTTACTAATTTTTTTAAATGAAGATTATAATTGGAAATGGAGATTAAATTTCAACTCTAAGTAAAAAAAATCTCCGATAAATAGCAAGCGTGTTTCCGTAATGCACAAATTCAGGAGAAGAAAAAACAAAAACTCCATTCAATCAAAATTGCAGCTAAAAAGCGAAGTTCGAAATCGGCTGCAGCATTGCCATGGCAACCTTACGTAGTATGACTTCCCCAGCACGCTAAAATGGAGGATGTGACGACACAAACGTAGCGCAAAAGGATTTTTTCAAATTAGCTGTACTAGGGATTTCGAATAAATGATTGGTTCATTGCTGAATCGGCAAGGCGGGGTGGAGGGAGACGATAATTTCGAAGAATCTCTCCAAACGGAAATAGTTTTCGATAAGTTTGCACGTGTGTTGTTGTTTCTTTACTTAAATTAATATTAAAATTGACCGATTTGCAAGTTTGATAGGAGGATTGATTTTATTTTCAAAAAATAAGTAAGTGTTTTCTATTATTTTTACATGTTATCTTTCATAAAAGTTGAAAGGAAACTTTGGTTTGAGTAATAAATTTTAAAGAATGTCCGTTCGTGTATGGTTGTGAAAAAGGCGAGGGGGGGGGGGGGGGGGGAGTTTCATGTTTTCGGCTGCACTAACATTTTTGACCACGGGCCGCCACTGATTCGAGCATGTGATTTTTCCATGAATTCATTTTCTTGAACGACTGATTTCAGTTAAATAATGCATTTATAAGTCACCATTAGAATAAAATGTCAGCTAATTTTTTATTTGACCAATCGTAAGTCTGGAATTGTAAAGTTTTCACTGATGTGTTTGTTTTGCCAGTAAAATGTAATTGTTACACTGTTTCATATGGTTTACTAGTAAAATTATAGGATTTTCATTTATTTGTATGGTTTAATTGAAATATACAATTTTTACTGATTTGTATGGTTTACTATAAAATATATACAATTTTTCATTGGTTATATTACTTATTAGGAGAATCTGCATTCTTTCTCTGCATAATAATGTACACATCGTAAAATTACACATGATTTGTGAGAATTCTTCTCTTTCCGAGATTTCTAAATCACCAAACAAGTTTTCGAAAATATCCTCTTACTAAATTCTATAGAAAATTGTATTACTTTATTTTTGTTTAGGTTTAAAAAATTAAATTAAAAAAGTGTGATTTAAAATGTTAAGAACATGTAAAACTTTAACTTTGTTTCATAAGTTAACATTCAATGTGAGACACATGTTAAGGTTGAATATCTGACATATTTTTATTTACTAAACCTATTTTTATCATTTTAAAATAACTAAATGTTACTCGATTTGAACATTTTAAGTATTTTGTAGATAATTCCTATAACAATTTCTTAAAATATATTTTATTTATTAACTCATTCCTTAAAAAAAATTTATAATTTCAATTAAATATGGCTTGCTCACGGAGTAAAGAAGAAGGTGGAGGTGCGAACAAGTCTAAAACCGGTTTGCAATGCAAAGTAAGCAATCGCATAAAAAGTAGGAACTGGCGAAGTATTTGGAGCTATTCCAAAGCACTACTTTGTACCAGTACTTGGTGATAATTTATTTTATAATTTAATTTACCTATGAAGTGGAAATAATAGCATCCTTTATCGATTTGGAACTTGTACTGCATCTCACAACTGCACAAACAGTCATTTTTTAAGTTTTAGCTTGCGTTTTCTTAATTTGAAAATAATGCATCCCTCGTAGAAAAATCACTGCAAACAGGTTTGTTTGTGCCTAGTTTGGGGTTGCTAACTTACTTATCATGAAATCTCGCCAAATCATCTCCACCTTTTTCTTTACTCCGTGGGCTCACTTGATGATGCAGCATTGATTAGTTTGAAGTAATTTTGATAATTAATAATTACAGGTTAAATTATAGTTTGAGACAGTAATAATGGTAAGGTTAGGAATTGTAATTTTATTTTAATACAACTTTGTTGCTTTTTCCTCCCCAGTGAACGTAAAGGCCTGGGGTTGATGCATGCAGTGTGCCTGATTTTCGCCATGTCTTTTGTGTCCGCGAGTTTCGTGATGTTTCTTATTGAAGATAAAATCTCTGGATCCAAGCATTTACAGTTTGTCAGTGGGGTTAAACCAGTTATATACTGGATTGGAACTTACACATGGGACTTGGTATGTGTTTCTTCTTTTGTTATAATTTTTTGTTTTAATTCCTTTTTTTATATTTTTCAAACAGTGTGGTGAACTGTTATTCCAATTATACTGGAATACTCAGCATTGTTGGTTGAAATAATACTTTTTTTTAGCTTTAAATTTTAGCATAATTATATTTTTTATTGTGACAGAAGCAATTGTTTTCTGTATTACTCTATTTAAATTTTTTTTAAACTAACTATTTAGATAAAAAAATGGAATTCTGGCGGAATAATTTTCGATAATTGCTGGTACATGTTTAGGCAGGGATTTAGTAAGATATATTGAATGAAGTGTAACATGTGAATTGTAGTTTCTTAAACCTGTACTAATGCGGAATTTCACCATTCAAGTTTATGCACAATGATTATGTATGTCATTATCAATGATTATTGTTTCCGAAATATAGCTTTTACTGTTATAATGTTTATATTTAAATAATTTTTTTAATTTAAGTAAGTATAGTATTGAATGTATATGTTTTTAAAGTAACTTTTACAATGTCAGCACATTGTCATTGATACCATTTAAACGTATCCTGGTGATGTGACTCGAAATCGTTAAGTTCGGGAATTTCTAATTTCAAACCACCAAAATATATTTTTGTAACGGCACTGCTGTCATATCTCATATTTTCAAACCCTATAATCATTTTAATAACTTGCAGTCAACAAATGAATATTGTGTTGTGGCTTGTTGTCCTAATTTCTTATTTCTTTACAGTGCAACTACATGGTCCCCTTTTCTTTGTGCATCCTCATTTTCTACGTGTTCAAAGAAGATGCGTACGTGTCTCTGGACAACATAGTGGGATTTGTCTTGCTTCTTTTCCTATATGGGTAAGTTTTATATCAGTTTTTTACTCATGTTAGATACTGTTAAATTTTTAAAAAGCGTATCTAGCAGAGCGTTGTTTGATTATAAAACCTACGTCAAACTTAATACTACATTAAAGAAATAAACTCTGATACTAAATAAAAGTTAAAATAAGAAATTTATTATAATAAAGTAAATAATCTAGCACTAACTAAAATAAAATACATCACAGAAAAGGAAAACAGCCATGACATGTGGCTGGGCATTCTTACATGAACAGGCTAATAGCTTTTGAAAAGCAGCCACAGTACGCATGCATTACACATGGCTCAATCGACACGAGTCAATCAAATGAGCAGACGAGAAATGCCTGATGGATATGAAGTTCGGAGCTCCTGCTTTTATAAGAACTTTATTTACATAAACTGGCTCGGTTATACAAAAATACATATGCATATAATAAGGAAAAATTATACAATATTTAATCATGTAGTTTTATAACAAGTAAGTCAAAAAAGGGAAAAAACTTCATAATACCGTCTTAATAAAACTTCTATCAAGTCAATAAAAATAAATCCATTTCGATCTACGAATGTCGGAATAGGTTTATTCGAAGAAAAGTGAAAAGAGCCCCGGTTTGTTAACAATGTGAAGGAGCATATCAGAAAATCTATAAACATTCAAAAGTCGAACGGCGTGTTGATAACTTTTAATATGTTACTAATACAAAAAGATTACTACACAAATGTAGTGTTTGATTTGAATCATTAATTCAACTATTAGAACTCAAATATTGGCATAATAAAATTCTAAGACCTTTCTTCTTTCCTCCTTTTGTTTGAAGTTATTTACAATTAATTTTATGTATTCCATTATTTTCAAATCAGATATTATAATGAAACCCATGTTCACATTAAGCCATATTAAATTTGTATAATTTTTGTTTTTAATAAAAAAAACGATAAATATTTGTCTTTTTCTATAAAGCTAACGAAGCATTTGAATGCAACTTAACAAAAGAAAAGAGATCTTATAAAAATTAAATAAATGATTTTTGACAAACCTGTTAATTTAAAAATGTTAAAAAAGTGTGAGTTTAAATAATTTCCTTCAAATGTATTTCAGTTGGGCCAGCATTCCTCTCATGTATCCCACTACATACATTTTCAACGTTCCTAGTTCGGCTTTCGTTTCCTTAGCCTGTCTCAACGTCTTCATCGGTATCGTCACTACCTTGTCTACTTACATCTTAGAGCTTTTCACAGATCAGGTAAGCAGTATTTCATCTATTCCTTTTCCCACATATCAGTGATGTAACATTTTCTTCCACTACTCAAGCTATAACCAGGCCTTGGCCTACAAATTTTTATGTGATCCAAAATTTAACCCAAAATCAGTCAATTGTGCTAGTCTAATTTAACTGTATAAATGATTTACTTATACATTATTTCAAACAATTTATTCTTTTTCCGGTAATTTTTTTCTTAACTGCCTGTGGGAGCTGGACGACTCCATGGATTTCCTGTTTTCTAGCACTACACATAAATTTTAAATTCTTAAAAATATTCAATGTTGAAATATTTATCAAATCTAAAGTGTTGGGGTATTTTTTGGATAATAAAGTATTCATTAAAATAATAAAGATTAAAAATATGTATATACTATACATGCATTGGAAATAAAATTATTTTGCTATAATATACATCCTTTATATAAAAAACTGTACAATTTTGTCCTTTTTATAACTGCTCAGAGGGTTAATATAATTAAAATTATGTAGATCTAATATACATGCATTGGAAATATGTAATTATTTCGAAGAGAAAACAACTTTTCAATATACACATTTTCCTAAACAGTCGGAGTGTTAAAGACACGGTACAGAAATCGCTACGTGTTTAAAAGCACAGATGAGTTAGTGATATTAATGTGTTTAATTTTTTTTAGGAACTGCAAGATATTGCTGGGATTTTGAAGCAAGTTTACTTGATCTTCCCCCACTACTGTCTGGGCAGAGGTCTGATGGATCTCTTCACCAATCAACTTGCCTACGAAACCCTGGCAAAGTTTGGTGAGAAACCTTCTCTGTAAACCCTTCGAAATGTATCAACAGAAACTAATACTTAAACACACCTTTATTTATAACTTTTAAATATCCTTGATAATGTGCTCACTTTATATTGTCTGTACGGAATTATTTTATTTTCAGATATTTTTATACTGAAATGTTAATAATACTGTGAAACTTACTTGTTTTCAGGAATATCCATGTTCCGCAACCCTCTTTCTTGGGATTTCCTTGGAAAGAACCTTGTATATTTAACGCTTCAAGGCATTATTTATTTTTCCATAACCTTACTGATAGAGTACAAGTTTTTCATTAGGAAACGGTAAGAAATTTCTCAGTATGTTTATTAATATGCTTCTCTTATTTTAACTTTTTCCTCCATAAAAGTAAATTATTATATGCAGCTTATATAAGACTTTCAAATATAGATCTCTACACTATGTTGGCTAGCCTGTAAAACAGAACCATATTACTAATTAATTAACTATATTTTAAGAAATGCAATTTTCTTTCTAATTTTTTAATAGAAAAGATTATGCCATGAAGTTGAAACTTTTAATGTTTTGAAAATAAGTGTTGTCATGCTATCACTAATTGTTTTACATCAAAATATATTGTTCTAAAAGTGAATATATTGATTAAATTTGAAAATATTTAATAGTTAATATTTACTGGCTTTTGATTTTAATATAAGTACATTTTCATAATTGTTTTGTACTTAAAAAAACTCTATCCCCTTGTATACTATATTCTGAGTTTCAATCTTAGTTTCATTATGTTAGGGTCAGAGATTGGTTTACGACGGGGCATTTGGGACAGTTTCCCAGGGCCCTTTTTTAAGGGATGCAAAAATGCTTCTAAAGATTTTTAAAAATGTATAATTTATTTTGAAATGTTAAACTTTTTTTTTTTTTTACTTCATGATCTATTTGGGCTTATAAATGAAAATTATATTTTGTTGAAATTTTCCAATCTTCCCCTTTATTGTGGATCTTAATTTAAAGTGATATAATTTTACATTTTTAATTATAGCTGAAATAAAATAAATAACTTTAGTATTCTTTTAAATGTAAATTTTTCACAGTATTTGCATTGCATTAAATCGGATTATGTTATTTTGTATTGTCTGTTTTGTACAAAAATTTAGCAGTTTTATTTTAAGATGCATCGGGGAGCCCCCAAATTTTCTTTTGCCCTAGGTCCCTAAACTTGTAAGTCTTTTCGTGGTTAGAGCTTAGTATTGAAATTGAATTAGTTGTAAGTCCTGACCAACCCTTTTTTTGTGCTTTTCAGCAACTACCCCATTCTGCCATCCGTTTCCGAAGTGGAAGACGACGATGTTGCCAACGAGAGGTCCAAAGTTCTCGGCGGACACTGCGACAATGCTGTTCTCAGAATGGAAAGCTTAACAAAGGTAACTGCTTCAAGAATTAACAATAAAATTATACTAGGGAGCTCTTTCCCCTACTCGCTAATGCTTGTAACCTCCTGACGATTAATCCTCGTTTGTTTGCTTCGCAAACCAATTCTCGCTTTACTCATATTAATTTTTCCATCTCAAATTTTTAAAAATAATTTTATTGTTGTTAAAATTTTTAGATGTAGATGCCGCCTCTATCACAACTTTTCGGGTTTTATTTCAAAACGTATTAAACTAATTAATTGCTTAATATTTTATAGTTTTGGAACATCTTAAAACTTCATTCCCTTTCATATGACACCTTGATCATAAAAATTGGTTATATAGTTTAGGAGGAGTGACTATGACAATATCCGTTCTTGTTTATTAAATATGTAGATTTGACCTTGACTTGAGTAGTGAGTGTCTTTTTACTGGTAAACTGGTGAAACCTTTCCAAGTGAGTAACTAATGGGATAAACAGATATACACAGTATTGAAATCACATTGCCACATTTTTTAAAGAGAAATTTTTTTTAAGTAAAATTATTAACATGCAATTAAAAGATAAATGGAATAGTTTGCCTGAAGAGATGGTTCATTCGTCAGGAGTAGGTAGTTTTAAAATATAGCTTGATTGGCATTGGGGGATTGTTATGATCTTCGAGCATGAATGGACTGTAGTAGAGCGAATGTGACGTCTTCATCGTGATGCAAACATCTAATACCTGATGGCACCAGACACGTGACTTCCTTTCAAAATTTATGAAGGAAAAAATTTTCATGATTGACTTGTGAATGGAAATAATAGTAAATGTGTTACTTCATGAAGTACAGAATATTTTTATGAATGAACTAGAAAAGATTTATGAATGGATGACGTAGTAAACAACGCGTCTGAGGCCATACATGTTAGCCACACTTTGATGTTAGGGAGATGATAACGTTATGATTTCTCTACTATGAGGGATCCATGCTCGAAGGTTATGATGTGTTAAACTGGACTGTGCTGGGCTTAGAACAGTGGTCAGTATTTGTATTTCTGTATGTAAATTTTAAAATAATCTCAATGTATATGATTATTTCCCCAGGTGTACAAGCCAGGACAGTATCCAGCAGTGAACCAGCTGTGCGTTGCGGTGCAGCCCGGGGAGTGCTTCGGTCTTCTCGGAATGAACGGAGCAGGGAAAACGACAACATTCAAGATGCTGACTGGCAACACCCCCATCACGTCAGGAAATGCCTTTATAGCCGGCCACAGGTAAGCATCTACCTTTAACTCCTGTTATACATCACACAACACTTGATGCAGTCATCCATGGACTACCTACTTTGAACACAGTTGACATTTACACTGAAACTACTCAAATAGACAAAATGTTTATTTTACAATTTTCTGTAAGTATTCCAATGTAATCGAAGTTATAATTAAAACAAAATAAAAAATCTTTTTAAATTGTAAATAAATTAACTAAAAGGACTTTAATTTTTTTTTTTTGCTGTTTGAAAAATATTTTTATTTATAATATAAGTTATATACAATTAAGCTAAAATTTTTATTTTGAACATTACATTTTTTTTTATTTAACCCAAATTATTTATTTTAGATTTTAACGTTTTCAAAATATTTTTGGCATCGGACACACAAAAAAATATTTTGTGTTGCATAGAAAAAAGTTCTGTTAAAGATATTTATATTTTTAATTAATACATCTTTATTTCAAACTATAATTTTCAATATTTTTTTTTATTTTGTTATAGTGATTTATTTTATATAATTTCGTATAAAGTCAAGTAAAATAAAAATGCAAGTATCTTCCAGCAGTGTAACTAAAATGCAAGCACTTAATTGTAGCATCACAGTTGTAGTGAGTACTAGTCGTGACTATCTTGTACAAAGTCTAAAAATTTTATTCTTTATCCAAACTTCTTAAACCTTCTAATACCTTTTATTATTATGACAATTTGCAGTGTGAACCAGATTTAAAAATTAGTGTTTAATATTTGCAGCATCAGGAGTGACATCGACAATGCTCGCCAAAGTATCGGATACTGCCCCCAGTTTGATGCTCTGGATTCACACCTCACTGGTTACGAACACTTGGAGTTCTACGCCAGACTGAGAGGCATACCTGAAAAGCATGTGCACAAGGTAGGCTTTTACTTGTAACTGTTAACTTCAATCTGTTATAAATTTTTATTGCTTGTTGGTTAAAGAACTTTATTCGTATGCCCGGCAACGTGTAAAAATTGTCTGTACAATGTACATACTTTAAGTACTTTTTACTATTGTATGTGTAACGCAGTGTGTTCTTCAGGCACTTCAATCGAATCTATGCCAATACTTTAACCCTCATGATAAAGTAATTACTGAAGACCAAGGTAATGGGTATTTGAAGTGAGTGCCACAGTACCCCCCCCCCTCTCAGTGAGTCGGATGAAGGAATGAAAGATTGATACCCATGAAGTGTTGTCACTTGGGCAGTGTTTGATGATTTTGCATGTCGCAAATGAAGTTATGGTTGTTGAATCGAGATTGCACCACAAGTGTTTGACTGAAGGTTATGTTTAATCAATGTCCAGAATGTCACCAATTGTAGCACTGTGTGTTTCGCAGTCACTCGGAATCAAACCAGGACTGTTTTGTGCACTACGCCCATACTTTACCATTAGGTTAAAGTAATTACTCAATCCCGAAAGAAAATATCAGTAATTTGAAGGATTAGCTTATAAAATTATACAGATTTCTCAGGATTTGTACGTTTTTTATAAATATAATTTTTTTACGGATAAAAATGAAATTTTACTTGTATATGGAACTGAATTTATCTGCAGCGTTGCAGCTATCTATTTATATTTATATTCTGAAATCAATCTCTGTAAGGTTGCTGTGTGGGGTATCAGAAAACTGGGCCTCCTGGCCCACGGCCACAGGTGTGCTGGAACCTATTCAGGAGGTAACAAGCGGAAATTGTCAACGGCCATTGCTTTGGTTGGTAACCCCTCTGTGGTGTTCTTGGTGAGTATAAAGACATCAATCAAAACTTTAAAATGTTACTTTGCTGATAACTTTTTTACTAGGGAAAATTCAATGCTTTGTATTCACTATCTATTAACTTTGGTCTGCAATTCTGCTGGTGCCATAATCTAGTTTGAGGTTATTTCTCAAGGAACCTGCAAGGAGGGTCCTTGAGAATGATGATTTCTGAACCATCCACCAGTAAAAATTCATTAAAATTTTCTACGCTTATGTTGTGATCTATTCTGTTCCAACAATTAAAGGAAATATGCGATAAATACAAATAATACAAATACAAATATTGACGACCAACAACAGGCTCAAGGCCCAACAAGGTTGGTCCATCTAGTACCTCTTAACTATCCCCCAATGCATATCTAACTTCTTCTTAAAATCCGTTACTCCTTTACAATTAACAATATTCACTGGCAAGTTGTTCCATTTGTCTATTACCCTATTATAGAAATAGTGTTTTCTCCCTTCCCGATTAAAATAGGATTTGTTTAACTTAAACCCATGACCTCTCGTTCTATCACTCATATTAAAATCTAAACCCTCCACATCTCCTTGTTTGATAAATTTGAATAGTTGAATCAAATCTCCCCTAACCCTTCTTTCTTCCAGAGTATACATATTCAAATTTCTTAATCTATCTTCATAATTCATGCCTGAGAACCCTTGAACCATTTTAGTAGCCCTGTGCTGAATTTTCTCTAACAATGCAATGTCTTTTTTAAGATATGGTGACCAGAACTGTACAGCATACTCAAGATGTGGCCTTACTAAACCTCTGTACAATGGCAAGATAATATCTTTAGATTTTGATGAAACACTTTTCCTGATGTACCCCAACATTCTATTAGCTTTTTTGCTAGCCACTGTACATTGATGACTCATTTTATAATCCTCATTTACCAACACACCCAGATCGCTTACAATCTCACTATTTTTGATTTCTGCACCCTGTAAAACATATGCAGCCTTACTATTTTTGATACCCATGTGCAACACTTGACATTTACTGATATTAAAAGACATACCCCATTTAACAGCCCATTCTGATATTTTTGTTAAATCACCTTGTAATTGCTCTATTTGTTCCCCAGAATTCACAGTCCTCATAATTTTTAAATCATCTGCAAAGATGCTGACCTTGCTCCCAATCTCCCAACTGATATCATCAATAAAAATAATAAATAAAAGTGGACCTAACACAGAACCCTGTGACACTCCACTTTTAACTTCTGCCCACTGAGAGTAATTACCTTTAATTTGCACCCGCTGACTCCTACCAATTAACCAATTCCTTATCCATTGTAAAATTTCACCCCCAATCCCTAACCTTTCCAACTTGAACAGCAATGCCTCGTGGGGAACTTTATCAAATGCTTTCTGGAAATCAATGTATACTACATCTACACTGTTCCTTTTATCTAATTCTTCAGTAACCCTATCGTAGAATTTTAAAATATTTGTTGTACAAGATCTTCCTTTCCTAAATCCATACTGATTATCTGACAGCAAGCTCT
Source organism: Troglohyphantes excavatus (assembly GCA_963932185.1). Lineage (NCBI taxonomy): Eukaryota > Metazoa > Arthropoda > Arachnida > Araneae > Linyphiidae > Troglohyphantes > Troglohyphantes excavatus. The sequence continues at coordinate 72,242,555 of OZ010670.1, forward strand.
CTGATTCCAAAAATGATATGATGCTGTTTTTTATTAATGTTTCAAAAATCTTGCATAACACTGATGTTAAACTAACCGGTCTGTAATTACCAGGTTCACATTTTGCCCCTTTTTTAAAAAGCGGAGCGACATTTGCTAATTTCCAGTCTATTGGTACATTACCCGAATTATACGTCGATTTGAAAATAGTTAGTACAACATCTCCCAGTTCTTCCGCACACTCCACTAGTACTTTTGGGTAAATTTCATCTGGTCCTGGTGCTTTAAAAGGTTTAATACTTCTTAAGTGATAAACTACTTCTTCTCTAGTAAAATTGCATTCCTTAATAACCGGACGCATATTATCCTCTATTTCCATGAAATCAGATTTGAAGTCCTTATTAAAAACTCCCATGAAAAATTCATTTAAAATATTAGCCATTCCTACATCATCTTGAATTAATTTGCCTTGATAATCTTCGAGTGGTCCCAGATGATTATTTCCTTTATTGTTTCCACTGGCGTAAGCAAAAAATCCCTTTGGATTATTGTTGATATCCCTAGCAAGTTTTTCCTCCAATGCTAATTTCTGTTTTCTACTGATATACTTAAACTCCCTTCTAGCTTTTTTATACTCCTTACCATCAGTGTCCCTACCTGTTACTTTAAATATTTTATACGTCTTTTGTTTTAACTTAAGAGCTCGTTTTGTTTCCTTTGAAAACCACATAGGAGAAAGCTTTCGAACTACATCTTTCTGCCTAAACGAAATATGCTTATTAACAGCTACATTTAATTTATCTTTAAATTCCTTCCATTGATCTACTATATGAGAATGCTCCAACCCATCCTTAAAAACATTAGTTACCTCAGCTCGTAACTTATGAAAATTAACATCTCTAAAATTTGGAATTAACCTATTATTTTTATCTACAGTTGTCTGAAACATAATGTTAAATCTAATGCTATTGTGGTCACTTTCCCCTAGATGCTCGCTCACTGTTAAATTGTGTACCCTATTTTCACAACTGCTAAACACCAAATCCAATAACGCATTACCCCTTGTATTATCATGAACCAATTGCTCTAAAAAGCAATCTTTTCTTGGACACGATTCGTGTCCAAGAATTCTGCCCCTCTTCCAATGTTAACTAGGTTACCCTTCCAGTCAATGTTAGGAAAATTAAAATCTCCCATTAAAATTATTTCTCCTTTCTTACAAGCTTCATTTATATGATTAAATAGAATTTCATCCTGTTCAACAGTGCTATTCGGTGGTCTATAAACATTTCCCACAACCAAATTCTTACCTTTATGATCTGTTAGTTTTATCCAAACTGATTCAATACATTGAGATTTACCTTCAAAAGTTACTTCCGAACAATTTAAATTTTCTCTTACATAAATCAACACACCACCTCCTTTCTTATTAATTCTATCCTGCCGAAACATAATGAAACCCTTAATTTCTAATAACGCAGCTAAATCGTTAGCATTTGTCCAGCTTTCTGTAATCCCAATTATATCGATATCCCAAATAACCAACTTAAGTAAACATGGCTTTTATTAATTACGGACTCGTTATTTTTTGTGGGAAAAAAGTCTTGTTTAGAAGCTAACCTGAATAGACTAATATATAACTTTTTTAAAAATATTTATATTAAAATACTTTTTGTATGAGAAAAATATTCACATTGTGGAATTCTTTTCAGGATGAGCCCACAACAGGAATGGATCCCAAGGCTCGGAGGTTCCTCTGGAACTGCATAATCGACATCGTTAAAGAGGGAAGATCTGTTGTTCTCACTTCACACAGGTATAAGAATAATTATTTTTTCTATGAATAGTTATAGTAAACAATTGCCCAAATAATAAATAACTGAAAAAATGGACTGTTTAGAAAATATAACTGTTTGTAAACCTATTTATAACTTTTCCTGCAGCATGGAAGAATGTGAAGCTCTGTGTACGAGACTGGCCATCATGGTGAACGGGCAATTCCGATGTCTGGGCAGCATACAACACTTGAAGAATAAGTAAGACAATGACACTTGCATTTTTCGTAACAATTTCAGATAATACTTGGAAATTGTAGTAGGATTATTATATAAAAACATTCTTCATGAAAGCACCCAAATATTTGCTATCTAGCCTTTTTAGAAGTCTTGTAGAATAATCATTTCGACCAAGTACTTTAATATTTCAGTTTCAATAAATGAAACTACTTAAGAAAGCAGGGAAAATAACTTAAACAAATGTTGATCATAAATAACCTATCTAAAGCATGACTCATGTGATGAAAAGATATTAACTAATAGTTTCTAAATATATGTAAAACATTTTAAAGCATTTCCAATTCCAATTTTTATAGTATTTTTTTAGATCAGTTAAATTAATTGTACTTAACGATGTAAAAGCTTTCAAATAAAATACAGATAAGGCTCTGTATAAAATGGAAATAATGATGTCAAACTAAAACTCAATTAAAAATGAAATTAAAAAAAATTATTGTAGATTACATAATATATAACGACAGTTGATCCTGGGACCAATACAAGAAAGCCATTATTATGAAAGATCACTGTAATGTCTACTGTGGTAGATACATCTATAATATTACATTTAAAAAAATAGTTTTTGTACCCTTTTATAATATTTGAATATCAAACTAAAATTTTACAATAACAAAATACTTTTATTATCCCCTAAGAGAGCCTGATTTTTGATAATGCTCATTATAACTAAACATGGCTCCCCTGTTTTGAGAACTTCAACTCTTATTTAATTGCACACCGATATCATTTTTAAGCAATTTATGCTATCTCCTATAAGAATATCATTCTCGCTTTGTTTTTAAAATTAATAATGAACATTAAATGTGATTTATTTTTCCAGTCTTTGAGATTGTTTTTAAAGAAAAGATACCCTCCTAATGATACTATGCCTAGAATACTATGTTTTTTAAGTCAGGCCCTAAATCTCCCAATCTCCTTTGCAAATTTCACTGATTCATAATCATGAATATATTCATCCAGTGTTTATCCATTAAACATCTTTTATCCCTCTCTCAGGTACGGCAACGGCTACACCCTGACGCTACGCGTGACCAACGACCCAGACGCTATGCGAGAGGTGCATGCGTTCATCGAGTCTACATTCTCCAGTGCCGCCACCCTGCAGGAGCAACACCTGAACCAGATGGAGTTCCAGCTGGCACCCTCCCTCTCTCTGGCCTTCGTCTTCCAGGAGTTAGAAGGGGCGAGGAGGAGGCTCAGGATAGAAGACTACTCAGTCTCACAGACAACCCTTGACCAGGTGGGGTCTTTTTAACAGCTTTTGTTTTAACCCTTTTGTGCCCTACGGTGTCACACTATAAACACCTATTTACATATTTGTTATGAGACCCAATGGTTTCCATGGTAACCACATATGTGAATAGGAAGCTCAGAGAGCAATTTGTTGGAGCGTAAAGAATTTGTTAAGTTAATTTGTGAATAACATTGAAAATTAACGAGTCATGTTCACAGAGAATTGTGCAAAGAAATCCCTTTTTTTTTGTGTGTATATTGTGATTTTGTTAAAATCTCTCAATAAATATTGGACTCTTTGTAATAAACTAATTTTTGTAACCTCAATTAAACCTAATGGTTTAAAATGGGAAATTGGAGGCTTTAAAGATTGCTTCATTGATCCTTCATGATGTTGCTTTTAATTTTCTAAATGAATGATCTAAAATTTCTATAAAAATTAGGTGTTGTATTTATATAGCTAGAAAACATTATTTTAAATAATAAAAATGTTTTATAGCAACAGTTAGAGATACAAATTGCTTATGTTAGTTAGTTATAAAAGAAGTCTGATTTATTTTATATACACATGCCAAGTTGCCATACAATAATTATAATTTAACCACTTTATACAGTTAACTTATGAAATTGTATAGATTGGACTGATTTATAAAAGATGTTTGACAGCTAATTACCATATAAATAGCAAAAACATTCTAAAAGTATTTTGTGTACTTGTTAAATTGTCTTATTTTATTGCATTTTTGTTTGATGAAATGCAAAGAATTTGCTTTGCTTTTTAAAAATCATGCATGTTTTTTGTAATAAATGGGTCATTCTACAATGTTTCTTCGTTTCGTGTCCCCCCCCGCAAAATCTTATTTATATTTTGTTATATGTTAATTAACGTAAAATAACCCCATTTTTTTCAAAACTAACTAAACCCATAAAAAAAATTGGATTTATTTTACATTAATTAACATATAATAAAATTAAAAGCAAACTTTGTGGAGGGGACACGAAACGAAGGAATACCATGGAATAGTCCATATGCATTTACATGTATAAAGGAAACAATTGTACATTGATTTTTTAAATGATGGTAGTTAAATTATAATCGCATATAGCGCTTGTGTGTTCATTTTATATGCTTATGTCTTTATGATACTGGTGCAATTGGGTACATGGCAGAAAAGTCAACAAGGTGGCCCACCCAACTTGGAAACAGAAGAGCTTAAAGTCGCCACGGAAATTACCTAAACAGGGATTCATCGGAAAACAAATAATTTCTCAAATATCTCCGAAAAGTTATGAAATTTTTCTAAAAATTGTAATTGCAATCCATGAAAAAGCATAGCATTGTTGGTTTGCAAAGTTACACTGTATATTTATAAGAAAAGATTATAACAGTTCATAAAAAATCATATTATCCCTTTAACATTTTATTTATTTTTTCCTTTCAGGTGTTCATTAGTTTTGCGAAAATGCAAGCAGATGTCTCAGAAGGAATTCCTACAGAAAGCATTGCTCATCAAATTGTCAGGAACAAAAGAGGAAAAAGAAAAGGTAAGAATGAATTCTAAAAATATATTTGTTACACAAAGCATATATTAGATATACAAAATCCAATTTTATATTTTGGGTTTTTCTTATTTAATATTTTGTACCAAAATTGCTTTATTGTTATATTTCTTCATGTGTATAACTCACTAGCTTTTGCTCTTTAAAACAAAGATATGCATAAAATAACTTTAAACGAATATGAATTTTGTTTGAATCATCTATTTTTTATTGTTGTGCACTCTTTATCTAAGATAAAATACTTTTTGTTAAATTAAGATAAGTATTCTGCACAAACATTAATGTTATTTAAAGTATTACTGGTAATTAACAAATTAATAATTTTAAATTAATATTTAGGTAAGTTATATTATTATTGTATGTTGATTTTATATCATTTAGATATGATATCGATTTAAAACCTGGTATTGATATTTAATAAGCAATCTTATGATATAATGATTTGTTTGAGAAATATTAAAAACTATTCTTCCTTTCACCAAAAAGGTTGAAATTAAATCCTGGTTATATCACTCTGTGAGAACAAACAGGATTTTCAAAGAAAATTATCTAAAAATAATATACTGAGAATACAAACCAATTTTTTTGTTTTTGTCTTATCAATATCTATGGATACAATTTGATGAGCTTTATCAAAAAAAAAATAGACATTGGGTCTATTGAACTAAAAAAATAATAGTACACATTATAACACAAACAGTGACCAATGTGTTGATGTATGGGAAAATCAAAATTTTAAGGTCATTTCCTAAAAAACAAACATAGTAGTCATTGATTGGCCAATTATAGTTGCAGCCTGGGCAAGATTACCAAATAGGCCAATGAAACCCTGTCTTACGCTTTTGCTAATTAACCATATTATAAAAATACTAGATTACGAATCCTCAGTGCTTTTTTAATGTATCTTAATACATTCTCTGAATGCTGTTTAGTTTAATGACAATAAAGGGGGTAAGAATTTAGTGTATGTCAAAGTTTGATTTGTAGTAGTTTTGGAGCTTATGTGAGAGTGATGGGGCCTCAGTTGGAAGAGGGACTTGTCTTAATTGGGCTCTGTTCGCAGCCCCCCATATCTTGTTGCACACCAGGTCTTTTAACTTAAGTTTCTGTTCCTTAGGTAACAGCGAGAACGGAGCCGCGGTTCTGGGCGATATCGAGTTGCTGGTCCAACATTCGTATGCGCCCGGAAGCAACCAGTCTCCAGCACACATGGTGTGATCACATGCACACTCCTGCGAATAAAAAAACCCTGCCAAAAAGACCATCCGTTGTACACATGGTGTACATCAGAGGACACTCGTCGAGTCTGGGCTTTCGTATTCCTACGATCTGTTCTGTGACCATCCTTTGTTTAAACCAGGGGCTCTTTTGATCTGTGGACCACAGTTTTTTTACTTTATTGTACATATTTTTTGTATCATCATCAGTGATGTGAAACGTTATATAATTTTTTTTCATCTGATGTGATTTAATAGGAAATTTTTCTTCCTAGAATATTTTCTTTTGGCTATTTTAACGGTAAAATTATATGAAAAGGAAAACTAAATGCAAGATGATTGCATGCAATGTCCAAATTGAAAAAAAAAGCAACTTTGTGTTACTCATCACATATGATATTAAATATTGAGGAAATAGAAAAAAAAAACATTAATACTTTATTTTTTTTTAAGCAAAAGATGCTTTTAGTTCTCATTACAAAATGGCTTTCTGGTTTGGAGGAACTTTTATATATATCTATACAGTTGATTCTAGTGAAAAGTAAAAATTCACAAGGATACAAGATTTATTTAAATTATATTTATAATTTTAAACCTTGTTGTTGTTGAACAATTTAGGCATTTTAATTTATAAAAATTATATTCTTTTAAATACTGGTTCAAAATGAATGTTTGAAATCCCTGGTTTAAACAGAAGTATAAGTGTTCAACCATGTGAGTTGCTTTAACTCAACTGTATACTTGATCGAATGGTGCACGAGTTAAATTTCAACTCCAACCATGGTTTTGGACTCAACACTGTGACGAATTCATGTCTCATGCAAACAGTTTTAACCTTCTGAGGAAGAAGTTTTTTCCAATTTGGCAGCCAAAGGAGTGGAGCAAGTGAATTGTTTGTCTGTGTCGTCGAGCGTTAATTTCAGTAACACTTTCTATTTATTATAGCTGTGATATATGTTGACTTTTGTGTGTATTTATGCATCGACCATGTGTATCCTATGCCCGTACGATTGTTTGCGAATATTGTGTTTTGCGAGTTCATTGGCAAGTTTGGTTTTGTCTGCTAACCAAAGAAAATCAACCATGTCATAGTAAATAGACTCAGGGCTATGTAAAAAAATCTTTTTGAAGTTTCATTTCAAACTTGCACAGTATTTTGAACTGATGTTTAGTAGAATTGTTAAATGAGATAGTTCTAAAAAAAATTTTAATCAAATCCAGTTTAAATTTAATATTGCTTTCTATATTCAAACAAATTCGAGGTTTTGACTGTCCGTTATTGTGTAAAATATTTTTGTCATATTTGTGCACATATGAATGATGTATCATTTCTAGGATGAAAAAGTTGCGACATTGAATTTAATCTTTACTTGTATGTTTCATTATATATTCAGTGAAAGTACTACTATTTTTGAATATTCCAAATCAAAGGTTCTACTATTTATTTAATTTTTTTTTCCGTGTGTTTCTTTAATTCCTAAATAAATAAAGTGAACAATAACAGGGTGGCAACATAAAATGGAAGACCGGGAAATCAGGGAATTATCATAAAATATTTTTAATTCTGGAGATGTCAGGAAATTTTTCAAAATTTCACAAAAAATGATGGAAATTTTCAAATTTGGATCATTAAAACGGCAATTATCGTCTATCATGCTCTTTATACTGAGTAGTTTAGTTCCTTTTAGTTAAAAAAAAAAATGGCATGGTTATGCTTATTTTCATTAATTCATATTTTCAGTTTTATTTTTGTAAATATGTGAACCACTACTGGAGGGAGAAGCAAAAGCAAAGTGAGTTGGGCTTTAGATGGAATTAGCAACGTGTGAGGGGCTAAAGAATATGCGATTTATTGAAGATTGGAATATGAAGCATGTAAACACTTAAAATTATCTCCAAGAGAAATAATTGGAAAAACATGCTTTTTTTTCATTGTCTGCTTCCAGAGGACATGTTTAATTACTATTATGCCTGTCGCAATTGTATAATTTGTCTTGTATCCATAAATTATTATTTTAACTGACAATCAATAAGTATTGCTCTTAATTTTTCATTTATAATACAATATATTTATTGTATTATCATAGCATGGATACTTTGTTTCTATACAAAGCATGTATTGCAACATTTCTTAATGTAATTGTAAAGTCAGGGACATTTTTGTGACATCATCATGGATATTGGGGAACTTTTTTTTCCAGAATTTTGTTGCCACTCTGAAAAAAATCATTTTAAATCAAGAGTTTTGCAAAAACTATCGTCTGCCAAAAATATTTGCCTAATATAATACAAAAGCTTCCTCATGATTATAGTAAATCTACAATTGTTGAAGATTTTATACAAAAGAAGAAAATGTTTGTTTTCCTCCTCAATATATAAAGTCTTTGGTTTATTCTTCATGCTAAATGATATCTTATGTCACAATTTGGCGATTTATTCATGCTCCTTTAGTAAATGACTGTTTAGTAAACAAAAAATTGCTCATTGTCTATATTCACAGTAAGCTTAAGCTTAACTTGGCTTAAATGTTACTAAACAGCACTGGTTAAATTTATTTTAAAGCAAATTCAATAGAAACATATCTGGTTTATGTACTGTGTGTAGAAGAATTCCAGTGAATGTGTTATTAAATTACAACCTGTGATAATTTTTATTTTTTGAGCTCCACGTGAACCAGTGTCAAAGCTAATGTTTAGTATTATTTCTAATAGGTGTATATTAATTATTTATGTATAGTTCCAACTTTAAAAAGCAGTTAAATAGATAAGATTATTTTTTCTCTCTTATTTGCTTCTGTAAAAGGCTTAAAATGTTTAGAAAATTTCTGTAATCAGAAAAAAAAATGTCAATCATCTTTACAAAATGTTTTCAGATCTCCTTAGCAATATTTGAATATCAAAACTCTCAATTTATAAATGTGTATATTTTGACATATATATGTATATTCTGTGGTTTATATAAGTCATTTTTAAGAAACATGTTGATGTCATTGAATGTGTTACAAACCTTAAAATTTATATTTATGTTCAGTTGATTTTTAAATAATAATGTGTAACGTAAGGTACAGTATTTTGTAATGTTGATTATTTATTGGACATTTCGGTGATTCAGTTTCCTTTTAGAATAGCTTTACATACAGAACCTGAAATTTGAAAGTTTCTGAATTCAATCGTACATTAAATTTTTGATTTAGTTAGTTCAGTACTAATGTACATTTTTTACTTTTAAAACATGAAATATGTTTATTGATGATAAGTCCTTAATTTTTCTTAACGAAAAAGGATTGAATACGAAAACAATTAATGATGCTTAATAATTATGTTAATATTTACAATTGTGTTTTGTAATACTATTGTAATTATGATTTGTAATAAATTAGTTTGATAGTGACAAGTTGTGGCTAATAATAACAATGAGTCGCAAAGTAACGAGCGCATATCATTGTTACAACACTGCAAAAAAAGGTACCGATTCGTCGAAGTACAAATCCAGGACCAAGTCATTTCCGTAAGTGGGGACAAAGCATTGCCCTCCACACTAGATAGCAATTTGTCTATTTTCTTATGAAGTTTAGGATTATCGGAACTTGTGTGTTTTTTACAACTTTCAAAGTACATTTCAATCAAAAACTTTTATTCCCCTAAAATTTTATTTTGTTGTTAGCTTTGATTATAGTTTTATGTGTGTTATTGCAAATTTTTTTTTTATATACATGTTGCTTCAAATCCAGTTTTGTGTTACTATTTTTTTATGTTTTAGTTTTGCTATGTTGACCTCTTTATGTATGTTGCATCATTTGACGAATTTGTATATTATTATCATAATGAACTAGCCGTGTTGTATGACTTAGATATTTTATTTGAACAGTTTGGTATTTAATTCATTAAATAATTCATTTGTTTGTAGATTGGCAGATAAAGGCGATTATAAAAAATTTCAATATTTAAAAAAAATTAGATATTTAACTAAAAGGACTGATGATGTTTGGACCTATAAATCTGTATACTTTTTAAAAATTAAGAAATTATTGTATAAGAAAATTAAATTTTTTGGCAGAAAATCCGCCTAATAGTTAATTGATGTATAGCATTTTTTCTGCCATACTATAAAAACAGAATTAAAATGTTTTAGAATAATTTTTCTAATGAGATTTCAGGGGGAAATATGAAATTTTTTCGTTATACAATAGCAATGTATTTTTCCTAAACTCTTCCATGCTTATAGGATTTCACATAAAGATTTATTTAGAACAGCTTTATTTTGTGCAGCATTTTCAAGATTTTGAACACAATATCATTGATGTAATATAATTAAATTACATATAATTACTATCAAAATAAATGTTGATTGGCTATTTTTGTTTAACTGAGACTAATATTTATAGATCATAATATTTACCAGAAATATTATAATTATTACTCATATGTATTAGAAACATTTGAAGATTTAAACTTTTGGAAACAGGCAGGAAAGATTTTAATAGGAAGGAATGTTTGTACCACTGAATATTATATATATATTTGGAGGGGGGAGGGGGGGACTTTTTATTAAAGTTGTGGCCTGTGGACATACCTCTGTTCAATCTAAATATTCTAATACGATAATTTCTTAATGTTTATGTTATTTTAAAACGATACAAGTTTGGGTCCCACGGCACTTCCATCGTTTTAAAGGTATATAGGACTCAAATTCATTGACCATTGTCTACTAAAGTATAAATTTGTACCCATTATCACCATAACACTGTATTTAAGCAAACTCGTATTTTTTTTTCTTTTAATGTGATTTTATTATTATCTCAACTGTTTTATTTACTTTTAAAATTGAAGAATCTGCTAGTGATAAATCAATTGTTTTTATTTTTATCTATTAGTGCAAAAGATTTTCCTGTCTATTTCCATTTTCCCCTTTCTTCCCCAGTATTATAGTTTTGTGATATTTTTTTATAATTTCCATATTCAAACTACAATTCATGACGTGCTCGTGTTTCCAATATGGGGATATTTTGTTTGAATGATCCAACACTGGAGAAGCACGGGAAATGTGATTTTAAAAACTACTGCACATAAACATGTCTGAAGCAATGAATATTTCCATTAATCCATTCTTCCATTGACTTGTTATTTCAAAATTTATATTTCAATCTTTAAAGCATATTTATTAGTACGCCCTAAGATCAACCTTTTGCTACGAAACATGCAGTTGTACATTGCAAATTTTCTTTAATTAAACTTCAACATCTTATCTTGAATATCTGTTTAAAAATGTCGAAATCGTTTAAATTATTTGTGTAAATGCATTGATATTTGTACAAAAACCTGCTTCAATTGGTTATGTGTGTGTGTGTGAAATATGTTAATTTCTAGTTTTTTGGAAATTTGTGTCTTTATATCTACTTGAAAATTATACTTTTTCAAATAATGAAAACCACTGAACAATCGTTACCTCTGTGATTGTAGATATACAAAAATCATTAAAAATAATAAAATGAAACCTTTGTTCTGTTTTTCTTCTACCTTTTTCCCACTTTAATGTATATAACGGATTGATACTCAATGGTAACACTAATAAAATTTTGATAATTATTATTATAATTTTTTTTGTTAAATATTTGGTAAATAAAAGTTTCCATTGGATGCAATTGTTTTTGTTCTATATCATTAAAACAAAAAGGTTGAAATTGAACTTGATGCATTAGCAACCTTCATTTTTAAATTTGTAAACCTAAAATAACACTAATAAAATATTTACTGAAATAATTCAATTTATAGTTTTGGATGTTGTATATACATAGGCGTAGGAAGTAGGGGGGCTGGGGGTGCTCGAGCCCCCCCAGGAATTATTTTGAAGGGGCTCAGCCCCCCCCCCCCCCCTAATATTATACTATTTTTTTTTAAATACTTAAAAAACAAATTGTAGAAATAGAGAATTCCTACAAAGAGGCATTCGAAAGGAAGCGTCCCTTATTTATTCTAAACGTGCTTTAAAGTGGGGGAAATTTGCTTTGAAAGCTACAACGCTAAAGCTTTAAAGAGTAATTTTAAGAATAACGTAAAAAATACGCTTTTAAATAAAAAAATATTATTTGTGGACATTTCATAAATTATAATTGTATATCCCGTAATTTATTCCCTTTCAAATAATAAACCATCAGATTCATGCACTATTTTCTAAACTGCTTATATAGTTGAAATTTCTTCTTTTAGAAAATTAAGATTTTGTTAAAGAAAGTTAAATAGAGACGAATTCCTCAAATCTGAAAAAATTCATATTTTAGCGTACAATACGGACATTTGAAATTACTATTAACCTTTTCCTGGTTACCTTATGTTCTAAAGCTGTCCAAACAAAAACAGATACAAGTTAAAACATTTAACAAGTTAAACACTTGTTTGTAAAAATTTAAAACATTGATTGTTTTTTAATTGTTTAATACCTCGCAACTCAGTACTATTTTATATTGTATAACAATTTATTAAAAAAAAAATTCAGCCCCCCCTGAAAAAAAGAAGTTCCTACGCCACTGTGTATATATGTCATGATGGGTATACATAGTCATTTCTTCGAGCATGGATCCTTCATAGAGAAAACATTAAAGTGAGGCCAACATGTATAGCCTAAGACACGTGGTTAATTGCGTCATTCCATTCATAAATTTTTACTGTTACACATTTCCCAATTCATCAGCCAATCGCGAGTATTTTTTAATTCATAATTTTGAAAAGAAGTCGCGTGTCCGAGGCCATTCGGTCTGAGATGTTGGTTTCACGATTATGACGTCATATTCCCTCTACTACAGTCCATTCATGCTCGAAGATTCAGAATGATTTCTTTTGATAATATCGACGCCAAAATGTACTAAAATTATTTCAACGTAATAAAAGATTCAATAAAAAGGAATAAAATACATTTGTTCAATATTCAAATAATTATAAACTAAAAATGCATAGTCTATAAAATAATCTTTTTCTAAAAGAAGGAAAACTAACTAAAAAAAATGCTCTAAAAAGTAAATTTTTTTTATACGAACGAGTTGCGAACCTCTGCTATTCAACAAGAAATTCAAATAACATGTGCTATCATTTTTGTCACAACAATTATATTGTAAAACCAGTATGTCAATAAATGTTGGGTAAACGATAAATGCCATTGTATAACTTCTAACAAATAATTAAAACATTTTGAAATCGGAGAAACTGATAAAAAAAGACTGGTTCTGTCTGAAACTGATAAATATTTCCGGATATTTAATAGCCGGATAACATTTTATTTTTTGTAGTTTTGCCATAGTGGATTTTTCTCTATCCAACAATGCCGGAAAAACTGATATATTTTTTTAAAGGCTCCCTAGATAAACATCCCCTATCCAACAAAAAAATAATTTTCTAAATATCTGAATTAGAACAAAAATCTTTCGTAAACATCGCAATTTTCTAAATTTTCAAAAATTACTTTTTGGGAACAGGGAAATATCATAAAGGAGAGTCCTTGTTATCTAACTGTGGATTCACAATTACGGGACAGTGATATTATAGGTCTTTCCTTCAAGTTCGAATGCGCTAAAAGAAACTGATGAATAGTTTTGTGGAGGGGATTGATGTTCATTGATTTCATTTGGCTTGTTGAATATGCAGGGAGTGGGCATTGGGTGCTAATTCAGGTGTTGTTGCCCATATTATTTGACCATTAAAAATTACAAAACAATAGACCTGGGTCTATCCGCCATCTATCGGCTAAACCCCGAAATAGCCGGTGTATTTATATCTGCCATAATCAAAATGTTTAGATATTATTCGTAATGGGTACGCTTAATGGTGGAGTGCTAGCACAGATGTTGTCTTCCTTTTTTATACATGGTTCAAAACTAAAAGGCAGTGTATCTGTGTGACATTTTAAAAATTCATTGTGCCAATCGTTCTTCACAGCTCATTGTGGAGCTCAGTGCAATGTAAATTGCTCCGCGTATTAATACAACCACGATCAGGGCTTCGAACCACTAGGTTTTTTTCTTTCCCTATGAGAAAAACAACAAATTGTTTTTAATGCTCATGCGCAGTGTTTCTGCTACGTTAAATCAATTATTTTAATTACAATCGACTTAAATATATTTGAAATTTTATAATTAAATCAGAAAAGCAAATGTACAAGCTGGTATTGAGTTTAAAGTGTCAAAATAATAATAATAGTTATAAACAATAATGTAAAAAAACCATGTTAAACTTTGTAGCAGACGATACATTTTATATGTAAAGAGATATGCAATACAAACAAAGTACTTTTATTTATCCTGTTTATGACGTCATGGGAGTGGAGCTTATTGAGCTATACGCATTTTAAATAGCAATCTGTAACAACTCAACCCATTTGTTTTCTTCGAAAGAGGGAAAAACAGGGAAAATCGAAAACAACCAAATAATCCCTCCGAACGAAGAAGCGAGCAGGCAACAGACGCTAGCTATCAGTCACAACAACTGCGCTCCGCCCGTCAACATCTCCGCTTATTCAGTGCGCGTTCATGGTTTTACAACACATCGTCTGCTAACAGAGAAAAAGAAAACAACAATGTCTTCCGAACTGCCCCCCGACGCACCGATTCCCCGACTCTGCCACTTGGTGAAGTGGGTGGACTTTGACGGATACGGCTTCAACCTGCACGCCGAGAAGTCCCGGACGGGACAGTTCATCGGGAAGGTGGACGACGACAGTCCGGCACAGCACGCCGGACTCAAAGAAGGTGACCGGATCATCGAAGTGAATGGAGTGAACATAGCCAACGAGAACCACCGGCAAGTGGTCGAGAGGATAAAGTCCGTGTCGAACGAGACCAAGTTGTTGGTCGTCGACGAGGAGGCCGACGCGTGGTACAAGGAGAAGAAGATCGTGGTGAAGTCCACCCTGCCCAATGTGCGGCTGGTGAAGACGCCCGTGCCGAGGCCTTACAAGGAGCCCCCGTGTTACGAGAATATCGCTCCGGCTGCCAACGGGAATGGGGTGGTGGTGGAGAAGATTTCCGTGGGAAACGGGGTGCATGAAGTGAAGCATTCGCCAGAACCCACGAAACACGTAAGTTTTTGCTTTTTTGGTAAAATTTCAGTATAGATGGTCCGCCAAAACAACATTTGATCGCCAACTTTGTTGACAAGACTTCTGGGGATGTAATTCGATTTGATTGGTAGTTAAAAGCTCTTTGCTCACCTGATTTAGACTGCTTTATGGTCCGTTATATCCTTGGGACATATACAGACAACATATTCATTAATTCCTCGTTATTTAAACCAAAGTCATCAATGATGAAGTAACACCCGAGCTGACACCCAACACAACCTCAATAGGTGCTGGGGTAATGGTCCTGGGTCGGATTTAACTTGCGCCAGTTTCTTCATCGGAAATTGTGGATATTTTTGTAATTTAGGAGTGATTCTAGCAAAATCTCCAAGAACGAGATCACTACAACTTAATTTGTCACGTCCTCATAGTTATTCGAACTCGCAATCCTCCAATACTTAGGGCCCTTGTGTTGCAATTTCGAAATCCATATTATCTGGCAAAACACTAACTAAGCTGCATCACACATAGTTTTGAAATCTAAAGTAAGAAATCCGATTCAAGGGATGGCCAAATGGTGAGAACGTCAGACTATGCACCGTATAGACGCGAGTTTGAGTCTCAACGTATGTGGGGATCGGGTAATTCTGAAGTGTTGTCAGATTTGTTCCCGTAAATTAATCTGATGTATAGAGGGGACTGGTGCATGTTAAATCTGTTGTGGTTCAATATCCTTACCCCTATTCAGGTTTTGCGAGATGCCAGCTTAAGTGTTGTCCTCGTCCGATCATGGTTCAAAATTACGATTCGGTGACCTGAGTCTTTCCTTCAGGACATACACAAAACCGCTGGCATTAGCCCACTGTGAATTCTAATGGGATGTAAATTTGTCAAATCTAAAGAATGGTTCTGAACGAAATTTCTATTACATTGGACAGGCTTAATTTTTTTCGTAAACATCTTCTAAAAGACAAATCACCTCTAAAGTTTGATGCATGCAAGTCATCTTGTCAATGCAAGTCACTCTGTGAATGCAAATCACTGTCTGTCAATCCAATGCAAGTCAGGTTGTCTTACATTTAATAGAATTGATTACATATAATAGTCCTGATTTTAAATTTCAAATACAGCCATATCACACTAAAGGAAATTTTACATAATTTTAATCATTCTATTTAAATTTTTAAAAATATACATTTTATTATGAAATTTAATTTGACTATTTACAGGGTGGTAACATAACCTGGAAAATCGGGGAATTATCATGTAAATTTTTCATTCTGGAAATATCGGGGAAATGTTAAAAAATTCAGGGAATTTTTCAAATTTTGATAGTTAAAACGTCATTATTGTCTGTAATGCTCTCCATTCGTGGTAATTTAGTTGTCAAGATTTCCTTTTAGTTCTGAAAAAGAATTTAAAAAAAGAAGCATGGTTATGCGCATTTTCATATTTTCAGTTTTATTTTTTTAAAAACGTGAATCACTGCTTTAGAGAGAAGCAAAAGCAAAGTGGGTTGGACCTTGAATTGTAAGCAACATGTGAGGGGCTAATGAATATGTGATTTACTGAATATTGGAATAGGAAATATGAATCATATAAAACATTTAAAATTATGAACATGTTTAATTATTATTATGCCTGTCGCAATCGCATAATTTGTGTTGTATCCATAAGTTATTATTTTAACTGTCAATAAGTATTGATTATAATTTTTCATTTATAATGCAATATATTTATTGGATCATTGTACAATTGATACTTTGTTTCTATACAAAGCATGTATTGTACCATTTCTTAATGTAATATTAAAATCAGGGATCACACCATCATGGAAATATCAGGGAATTTTTTTTCCAGAATGTTGTTGCCACACTGTATTTACAGTTCATATAATCAAGAATTAATTGTCTTATTATAGGTTGACCCTGGTGGTCCTTGTGTGATTATACAACAAATGAATCTATCTAAATCTGTTTGGATGTGGTAAATCAGAAACCGTAAATAAACAACACTACTGTGGCAAAGTTTGGATAGAAAACATATTTCTGCAATTTTCAATTAATTATTTACTTTACAAAAACTATATTAGTAGTTCTAGGAACATTAGACTTCATGTTTATAAAAAAAACAAAAAAAAAACATTGTTTTTAAGGACTTCAAAAAGTATTCATACAAAATTTGAAGAAAATTTAACGACACATTTGGTTATAACTGCATAACAAATTTACAGATGAAATGCAGGAAGGTCGAGTTGAAACAGGGACCTCGCTAATGCTCGGTCACTTAAATTTAAAAAAAAAGGGGAAAAGAGATACAGGCAATTCTAAATATTTATATAAATTATCTCTAAAATAACATGGGAAGACATGCTTCAAATTACAAATGTGCACCAGAATTGAAAGTATCCATTGCACTGGGTTACCAAGTGGAATTAAAATAGTTATTTGCATTCGCTCCCTATACTTAAGTTTAAACTAGGGATGAAACGGATATCCGGCTGATTTTTAACTATCCGATAACCGGAAGCAATGTGCCGGATACCCGGATGAATAATACGTCACAGAATTTTTTTTGTGGCGATCATTTATCTTTTATTCTTGCTAAGTATTTTCCTTAAAATACTACTAATGTATTCTGCAGTCTGCCGATTCTCCCTTGGAACTTTTCTCGGGCGATTGAGGTAGGTAAGGAGTGAAATGATAACTTTCCGTTAGGGTGTGTTTCAGACATGGTGGGTCGCAGTGACTAGGAAGATATGATGTAGATATTCGGGACCAGCCACTAGCTATCTTCAAGTTTGAACAGTCCACGTGGGTGGTGGTGTGTGGGGTGCATAGCTACATCTCTGTTCTTTATATATTAGAAATTGTTTTATTCTCTAGGCTAGTAAGAGCGAGTTTGAACATTTAAATATTGCGCAGTTTAGATGAGCAATTTGGAAATATTTCAAAATTACATTTTCAAACGCGTCGTACAGTACATCTCCGGACATTTCAAAATCAGTATGAATATGAATTTATTATTAAAGAACTTTTGTAAAAAATACTTGTCGGATATCCATCAAAATCCAGTTCGGATATCTGGTATCCGGTTTGAATTGTACGCCGGATATCTAGTATCCGGCAAAACCACTATCCGGTTCATCCCTAGTTTAAATGTTGTTTTATATGAATGCATTATGAGTCAAGTTGTATATTTGTTAAAAACTCAAAATCAAAAGTTTTGTTTGACTGGTAAATGAGGTGTCTCACTGCAAAAGAGCCTATATCCATAAGGGCCTTTTTGCTGTGACATGTTGTAAATATAGGTTTAATACCTTATGGCATTAACCTGAAAAGTCAAAAGATTGTTCTTCAAATTTAAGAAGAATTGCAGTCCTTTTATATTTCTTTTACCTCCATCAACTTAATTTTGTTTTCGTAAAAATATATATAATTTCTAAAAATGACATTACTGACATATTTATAAAAATAACAAAATTGCATGGTTGGAATATTGCTCTGGTACTTTCCTAGCCACCTAACCTTGTTAGTGTTCCTGGGATAGAACCCTGAACTGTCGCCAATAGCTCACTGTGCAGTTCTAGTGCAATGTTAATTCGACCAATCAAGCAGTAATGTAAGCAGAAAATGTGTATGGGAGGGGTTATGAGCGTGGGGTGTCATTACACCCTAACTAATCCTTATTGCAGAAATAAAAATATATATATATAAATATATGTAACGTGCCTTAGTTTCTTTCGAATCTTATTTCCTGGTCCTTTCTTAAATCTCTTCTCTTTTTCAATATATATAATGATCTTATACATTACTATAGTTTTCAACATCGCATCCATCCCACGCATTTGTACATTCCATTCTTCTAAGTTATGTCTTCAAAACCCCGGTTTCATGTCCATGTATGGTCACTAGAATCCGTGAGAACCGAAACTTTCTCACACGATGGCAACCTCTCTTTGGCAGTCCTCAGACTTCGTACCATTCCTAACCTAACCAGCAATGATGTAGGGCGTGTCTCTGCATTATCGGCTCAGTTCACTCAGTTTTGTTATATTTTCTTTTTTCTTAATACTAATTTCCTGAATGCCATGATTTTTCTGATTTTTGTTTACAATGTTACTTGCTTACACCCCCCTGTAATGAGCGTCAAGTCTTGTTGATAAATATAATTTAAATATTTGGGAAACGTTTAAAAAGTCAGAAATGTTATCCACATTGCGAGGTGGAACACTATTTTTTGTTGGAACCGATGATGTTTCAGGTCTATTGACAAAGTTAATTATTTGTGTTGAAGGATCACTTCATCATGATAAATTTATCTGATCGAATGATTGATGTTTTTCACCCTTTGCAATCTGCAAATATAGGTCAAGCATATCTAAACATCTTCCTTGAAGTATTTACGATCTCACTTTGCTTATTTTCTTTGACATGTGCTGTACGAATCTGCCCAATGTGAAGTAAGAATATGGTTGAAGGCGCAAGCCATGACCAATTATCAGAAAGTACAAATTAAACAATTCTTGTTAAAAAATATTAAATGTATTTTTAAAAAAAGCGATTTTCCCGTTTAATAACGGGCTGTAAGATTCCAGTGTGAATTATGCCTAAAATCTACGGCCAATATTAAAAACCAGTAAGTACAAACCAGAAAGTATGTTCTAAGTATTTGTTTATAGTCTACTGGTTTTAAGTTATGGCTTTGAAACACGAAGTAAAGAAAACATGACTTTTTGGTGCTTTGAAATAATCTTGTTTCGCATTGTACTGATTCATACTATTGGTTTATAATTTTGCTGCTCACTTTTTTTTATTTCCAGAGACGGGACTAGGCATTGTTATTACAAGAATGTGATTTTTAAAAAAATGAGCTGCAATCCTTGACTGGGAATCCTTACTGCCCTTTATTTCTTAATCAGTGTTCGAAATAGCTATTTCTATTCCAATGGAAATAAATAAGGGTTCTATTGTCACGCATCGAACTATTTTCTAATCATCATTTTCACGTCTCCGTGCATTCGCAGGGTCGTTACGTCAGAAAAGAATTGGAAGTGATTTCTTCTGAAAACAGCGTTGCCCTATTTGGCAAAAAATCTTCCAAGTTTGGGAGCTTTTAAATATTTCTGTTTGTACAGAGATCTTTAAAAAAAAATAATAATAATTAATTTTTAGATTTCATAGTATTAATTTGAGATTCCATTTAGAAAAGTTAACGAAATTGAGAACTTTGAGATTCTTTTTTTTTTTAACTTTGGCCAGTGTTAACACACAGATCCTGGTTTACACATGTTATTACAAATGGAATTGCGGTGAAGGGAAAAAAATAGCGTAGTGTAGGCGTGCCCTCCCCCTCCTCCCATTCCCATCTTACAAATTGTGTTTTTCTTTTCTTTGAAGGTCGTTTAATGTTGCTGAGTGCAAGATGCTACTGCTTTAAATAAATGGTTGCCAACTAGACAAAATCGCCAAATTCGAAAAATGCTGTTTATTTTTCTCCGATTTTATTAAATTGTAATGTGTTTTTCGTAAAACAAAATAATTTTTATTAAATTCGAGACATTGTTAAAAGAAAATATGTTTTTAAAATTAATAAAACTAGAACTAGTAGTAAACAGAGATCAAGAATCTCCAACAAATCGGAGTTTTCAGTTTTGGGTGCCAAATTTGGCGACACATTATTAAATGAGGTTTCTATCCCTTATCTGATCATTTCTCTTTTTCCCTCCTTACCATTTTTTTTTTTTATCTGATTGGAATTATGAAAGACTCAAATTTCGTTCATTTTTTTTTTATCTCGACGTATTCATTCTTTTGTATTCTGTGTAAATATTTTTCGAAATGATTGTATTTTCCGCTTTTTTTTTTGTTTGTCACGTTAGTTTTTTTTTCTGGCATTTGGATCATTTTTAGGTGCGTGTGCAATTTTTTTTTTGTCAAATGTGATTTTTCTATATCTGACAAGTTGTAAAAATTTTCCGATGGAAACGGTTAACTTACATATTTTAACAATAAGGTATTAAGTGTACTTTTAACTTATATGTTTGAACTGTTTTGTACGGTTGCACGACAGTGGCGGCCCGTGGTCGAAAATGTTAGTGCAGCCGAAATCATGTGAACCCCCCCCCCCCCTATTTTTCAAAAACCATACATGAACGGAAATTATTTATTATTCACTATGCAAAGCAAAGTTTCCTTTCAATTTTTACGAAATTATAACATGCGAAAAAAATAGAAAACAATTACTTATTTTTTGAAAATTAAAGCAATCCTGCTTTCTTTTAAACATGCGAATCGGTTAATTTTAATATTAACTTAAATAACGAAACAACAGCAGGACCATGTCCTGAAACAACAGCACACAGTAAATGTATCACGAAAACCATTTCCGTTTGGAGATATTCATGTAAGTTCTCGTTTCATCCCACCAGCCAATCAGCATATCGAACCTGAAGTGCAGCTAAAACAAGAAAATTCATTTCGGCTGTACCTTCTCACAAATGCAGTGCATTAGCATGGGGGGAATCTCCACACTACGTAGAGGTTGCCATGGCAACGATGCAGCCGATTTCGAATTTCGCTTTTTAGCTGCAATTTTGATTGAATGGAGTTTTCCCCCTCCTGAATTGTGCATTACGGTAACATGCTTGCTATTTATCGAATATTTTGTTTACTACCATAGAAATTTCATTTTCAATACTAATCTTCATTTAAGAAAATTAGTAAAATATCTTATTTTAGTTTTAAAATACACTAATGAAGTTAGGTGCAGCCCGGCTGTACTTGCTGTAGTGGGCGAGCCGCCACTGTAATGCACGATTAACTCAGTGTTCACTTTAGGCGTTTTTTGAAGGGCGGTCCGCCCTGCCCGCCGTTTTTTCATCACGTTAGTGCCCTTATGCCCCTTTTTAAAAAATGCCGCCCTCTTTTTAAAAAAATTCCGCCCCTCTTTCCCCTTTCACTCAAGCTAAAGCGTTCTTGCTTTTCTAGCTGATTTTAAAAAAAGGCATCGATTTACAAAAAATGTGTGCGTGTAAATTGGAATTAATTGAGTTATGACAGTGAAAAAACAAACTCCTTTCCATAGGACATTCCTACGCGTGTTGTGCAATCGCGATGATTCCGCAGTAATTTCGATTCTATTGGTTGCCTGTACCCATATACGAAATGACGTTTTTTTTTTTTTAAAGAGAAGATTGTTTGGGGCGAGGTTTCAATATTAGGGCTCTTATTAACAAATTTTAGATTTAAGTAGTCTTTGTATCAGTTTTGTAAATGATCTGATTAGGGCTCCTTACAGATTTGTTTTTCCTTAATTACAGACATTAATTTTTAAATGTCAAATTTTTTATTTTAAGTAGTATCTTCATAAAGATACATCAATTTTGTACGGGTATTTCTTTTAAAATAAGCCCCAAACCATCACCAACAGCCTAATATGCAGCTCTAGCGCAATATCAATCAACAAATCGGAACTTTTTTGTTTGGCCAATGGTCCGATGTATCAACGGGTGGCCACTCCCACTCCACATTTTTTTTTAAAAAAGTGCCCTTTTAAAAACAAGAAGTGCCTTTTCAAAAACGGGGTGCCCTTTTACTGCCAACAGCGCCCTGCCCCTCTTTATTTCTAGAGTGAACACTGATTAACTTATAAAATTGTACGACTTTCACATAATTTTTCTTCAAAATACGCTCTTTTGACAGAAGCCTCAGGAACCGTAAAAAGAATAGGGTGTGGCTGTGTTGTAGAACGGTCAAGGTTTTTTTTTTATGGAACGTCATTTCAGCAGATTATACAAAAAGGGAAAATAGATTATAAAAATCGGCGTCTAATTTCCTATCAAACGAGACCATATTTATGTCAACCGCGCTATTTGTCACATCATTAGGGAGTTGGGCTAGATCCTCCTAATAGCGTAATATAGTTTACAGATGCAAGTTTTTTCACAGTGGCCCGGAACTTATTTTAAAGAGGTATGACAGAGGGGGAGAAATACTAAATGGCATTTAAGAAAATATATATTTTTTACAACAGGTTATTTGGATGAGAGTATGTTCAGTAGCACAGCCATCAGACACGTAGGTATAGATATTTCATGGGGGTGGTTCAGTGACTGAGTAACTTATCCCCCCCCCAAAAAAAATTACCCCCCCCCCCCCCCTTCCCCCAGCCGTTTTCTTAAAAATTTATTAATTTTTATTCAAGTAAACAGTAATACGTTGGCATATAAGTATCGAAACAGATACATTTATCATTTATTTTTCATGAAATCATTACCAATATCGGTTATTAACTATTTTTAAAATTAGTAAATATCACTCCCTAATTATGAAATAAATTTAGAGAACAGATTTAAATTTTTAGATTCCTTGTTTAAAATAATATATGGATCCCGTTTTAAAATCTCTTCCCTTCGTCGCCGAAATTCAAATGTTAAATGATGAAACACGATGACGTCATGTTACGCTTATTTTGAGATAAAAATGTCCTCAAAACATGTTTTTGAAGAAGCATGCAACTCAACAAGAAGTATTATACTAGAAATTGTAATTTTTCTAGTTTTTTAAAGTATTTTTATGATTTGTACGTAATTCGATTTTTATTTTTTTCTTGACTTCAGTGGGAGGGGTTTGAACCCCCTGAACCACCCCCTTACCTACATGCCTGACAGCCATACCGGTTCCGGTATCTCTGCTTGTTTAAAGACGTTTCACGTTAAAAAATTCCGTATTTAAAATGCTTTTTCTGACGAACACATTCGAATTTTACACTAACAATAAAACATTTTTTTTTCTTGTAAAGCTCATGAAAATCACGAATATCTTTATTGCCGAAAAATAATAAGAATCTCAAAATGCGCTTTTGAACAAAGGCCAGGCACTTCAAAACAAAGTGGCAATTTTTTTTAGTGTCTTTCTTAATAGTTTCCACGACTCCATAAAGAGAAATTCGATTTAGAAAATTTTTATTTTATGATTGTGACGCACACTTGGAACGATGTTTTTCCCCAAGTTTCTCAGACTTTTACTTCTTTGCCACCAAAGTTGTTGTTCAGACCTATTTCAGTCAGTTTTAAAATGTCGTCTCTCATACATATCGACGTGGAACAACTAGAG
Organism: Troglohyphantes excavatus; assembly: GCA_963932185.1. NCBI lineage: Eukaryota > Metazoa > Arthropoda > Arachnida > Araneae > Linyphiidae > Troglohyphantes > Troglohyphantes excavatus. The sequence continues at coordinate 72,266,780 of OZ010670.1, forward strand.
GTATTTTTTTGCTAAAATATATTGTATTCGTGAAACGTTCTGTTTTATTTTTAAAAGAAAAGATGAGGTTAAATTTTACTTTTGTTAAATGGTTTCGAAGTTTTTATTATAACTGATTTAAATGTGCGTTTTAGTTTTATTCGAACAGTTTGTTCGAAAAAGTTTGTTTCGAATAATCCATTTTTGCATAAAGAGCTGATGTTTTATCGTTTGACATTTAATCGGTTTTGTTTTTTTACCAACCTTGTTGGGCCTTGAGCCTGTTGTTGGTCGTCAATATTTGTATTTGTATTTGTATTTGTAAAGCATTTGACTAATTTTTGAAAACAAAAGTTTATGGGGTTATATTCATTGTGCCTTTTTAAAAAATTATTTTAATTAATTAGAATGCTATTAAATTTTATTAATTTACATTGCTGGAAAATGTTTCATTTTCATATTTGATCTGTCGGGTTTTTTGTTGTATTTTATCTTAAAGCCCCAAATGACTACCACAAGGGGGTTACCAGATTGTTTTGAACATCAATTAGCCATGAAGGTCCTTGTGTACGTAATCTGTTGTAGTGTGGTTTGTCGTGTGAAAGTTTGGAGAGTGGGGCTCTATCTCGGATGTGTTCCTCGTAGTTAATTCAACCCACCAGCCATTATTCGGACGTTATGAACTTCCAGCAAGGCAAACTGTTTTCATAGCTCGAAGAACACTCATGCCTCGAGCGAATTGATCTGTAAATTTCCTTCCGAAACGACTTTCGTTTTTACTCACATTCGGTTCCTTAGGTTTGCTTCTGCCATGTCCCAAAGCCATCTTTACTGCTCGGGTTCACTGACTTCAGTCCATCGGCACAATTACTGCCGAAGGCTGGGTCTCGTCTCCACTGTTTTTGGCATTTTATCGCCGGGCTGCTTAGTCTACTGCTTTTTTTTTAAAATACGAATGAATATGTATTTGGCATTCTGAGAATATTTCTTTTTTCTAATTGGCATCGGTTATGGATCTGTGTTACTGTTGTGGTATTAGGGAACTTTTTTTTAATTTTAGGGATATTGGTTGGGGTTTGGGGAAAATTATTTAAAACTTTCTTGACGCGTTTGTCGGTTATAGAAATATATTTTGTTGGTTTTGATATTTTTTTTGTATGAAACGTCTTTAAAATCAACTACATGGTGATCAGGATAGAAACGCCATGTTACCCTTTGAGGGTGATCCGTTCCGACACTATAACTACGTGACAAATATTTATTCCCGTGCGGTTTACATTAATCGGGTCTCGTTCGTTAGGTAATTAAATGTGTTTAAATCTTGAAAGAAAGCAACGCACGTACAGGGCGTGGACGGGATCTGCAAAATCAAACGTAAGAGAGCGTATCTCCCGTTTGTTATCGACCAATTCGTGTGTCCGTAATTTGGTGGAATAACGCATCACGTAAAACCCTTCTGACCGTGCTCTGACACAGCCCAATTCCATTTTTATGTGTAATTTTTATGTCTTGCACTTCAAAAAGGAAAAATTAGACATTTGTATTTTTCTTCTCACTCAAGCATATCTAGAGAACACACAGGTAGTGTCTTTTCAAGGAATGTAATCATGGGGCCCGGGCCCAGACACTTTTATTCGGACCAGTTAATTCAGATACATTATAAAAAAAAATTGAATGGCCCTTGTCGGGAATCAAATCCGCGTCGTTCGCGATGTCCCGCGCGCTACTGACATCTTCCAGACAGATGTTGAAAACATTTCTTAAAGATGTTTCTTTATACAATATTTCTAAAATCATTTAAATAACTAGATGGCATTTTACCAATACGAGTCTCATGGTTGTGCATCTTGAGGACGAATTGTAACTTGTATATAAATTTTCAGCCTTTTATACGCAGAGGAAGTAGGTCCTCTTGCGATCCACAGACGGTTTCTTTCTTTTATTATTATGGAATTTTTATGTCTTGCACTTCAAAAAGGAAAAATTAGACATTTGTATTTTTCTTCTCACTCAAGCATATCTAGAGAACACACAGGTAGTGTCTTTTCAAGGAATGTAATCATGGGGCCCGGGCCCAGACACTTTTATTCGGACCAGTTAAGGCAGATACATTATAAAAAAAAATTGAATGGCCCTTGTCGGGAATCAAATCCGCGTCGTTCGCGATGTCCCGCGCGCTACTGACATCTTCCAGACAGATGTTGAAAACATTTCTTAAAGATGTTTCTTTATACAATATTTCTAAAATCATTTAAATAACTAGATGGCATTTTACCAATACGAGTCTCATGGTTGTGCATCTTGAGGACGAATTGTAACTTGTATATAAATTTTCAGCCTTTTATACGCAGAGGAAGTAGGTCCTCTTGCGATCCACAGACGGTTTCTTTCTTTTATTATTATGGAATTATGGGGGAAAATTGTCGAATATCAATAAATTCTCCCTGATTTTTATACATTAATCCATTTTTGTCAATTAAATTTTTGGCGCATTATTTTTCGTTTTGTCGAATATTTTTTTCTCCGGAATATTTGTTTACATTTGGATTAATTTTCAGTTTTATTGATTATGATTTTCAGTTTTATTGATTATGATTTTCAGTATTATTAATTATGATTTTCAGTTTTATTATTATTGACAAAACAGGCTAATAAGTTACAAGAAAGGATAATATAATACAAGATAAGGTCAAATGTTACAAGAAAGAATTATATATTGCATGTTGACTATTGAATTATCTTGCCCGTGCGATAATTATCCCTAACATATATTAGCGTATTTCTTATAGCCAAAAAATCACAAAAGTTTAACGTTTCTGCTTATTCATAGATGGCAGCATTATTAACGGCTTGTTTAAAAAAACACGTTTAAACAAATTATTTTAAACGCATTTTTTAAAAACAAATCGTTACAATTTATAAGACGAATGTGTGATTCGCCACTGCTCCTGAAAATTCACTTTCTTTTGATACCTCATGTGTTAGGATCCATTGAGTACAAGGGATGTAAAATATGATTCTCGGGGGCCCCCTACCTTTTCATATGAACGAGCCGCCACTCCAGTGAATGTGATACGTCACTGATAGGGAAATTTCTCGCTGTATTGGCAACTCATTTAATCCTACTCTGCGAAACGATCATTTCCTTGTTAGCAGTCGAAAACATACGAGACGTATGACGCAACACCTCGACAAACCATACCTCTGTGACGTCCGTCCCCCTTCCTATTTAATTTTAATGATCCCGCTTCAGCCTCGATTTGTTTACTTCGGTTGCGGAGTTGAGGTTACCTGTGTATCATCACGGAATGTCTGTTTGTATGTCTGAAGTTCGACGTTATCGGTGTGTAGCCAAGGCTCGATTAAGGCATGGAAGCAAGGGCCTTTGAATGAGGCCCCTCACCTCTTAAATAGACTCTGGAACATCAAATCAAGTTTTTATATGCTCTAAAATTCTTGTCCCTGAATGTCATTAAAATTAAACACATTATAAATAATATAATTTCATATATTAATAAGGAATAAGTATTCCTAATATTCTGTATATTAAAATTTTTTTTCCCCGAAATTCGAACAACTGTAACACAAGTAACAAGTTTTTTTTTTTTACTAAAATTTAAAATGCACTTTTTTTTAATGGTAAATTTAGTAGTAAACTATGTTAGGGGTGTTAGATATTTTCATAAAATGTGTGATTTCGGGGGCCCCTAAAAAATGTGTCGTTAAGCTTGGGCTTTACGGGCCTATTCGGTGATCAGGCCCTGGGTCTGTAGTCGTATTTTGCACCTAAAAAGTTCAGTTTGACGACCATATTTTAACACCCAGTCGTCATTTTTGACGATGATAAAAGAGAATGAAAAAGATAATAGATGAAAAAAGATATTAAAGATAATGAGGAGAAGGAAAATGAATGTATTGCAATCTCCAGTTGAACTTCAAAAAGTGGTAACCGACTGAAAAGCGCGCCAAAAAGAGAGGTTATCATTTCGAATGTTATATTTTATTTTTTTTATGTATTTTCGCGCAAGATTTCTTTTCTAATTCAGATGTTTGGAAAATTATTTTTCTGTTGGATAGGGGATGTCTTACTGTGACACATTTTGAAAAAAAATATCGGGTATTGGCTTATCCGGTATTTAACTATCCGGAATTCTCAATTAAACGTACCGTTTGAAAAGAAAAATATTGTCCGATTTCGAAAATAATTTCTTTTGTTAAGCATAGAAAAATCCACTTTTGCCAATTTTTGTTTAAAAAATCGGTTGTCCGGCAGTTATATATCCGGAAATATCGATTAACCGGACTTTCTTAAAAACAATTTCTCCAGAGTTCGCAGTCGCGGGGCCAACTTTTTAGCAGCCCCCACCCCTTTTTTTTATAGCTATTAATAAGATCCTGTCATAAAACTGAACTTACTTATGAATAAACCCATCAAATTTTTGAAACGCCAATCAGGATTTTTTTTACCTACTTTAAAGGAAGTTGCCAATTAACTGCAAAAGTTTGATGCACTACGTTACGTAAGTTTATTTGTTACGTAATTCATTTATTCGTTACATAAGCAGTCTGTATTATTTTATTTCCCCCTTTTTTGTATAAAATTTATATTGGGTTTAATTTTCTATCGAACGAGACTAAATTTATATGTCAGTGTTGCTATTTGACATTGAGGTATAGTTGTCTGAGTGATCCCACCAGGCACGTAGGTGTAGATTTTTCATGGGGGTGGTTCAGTAACTGCCTAACTTATTTCCTTCCTCCTCCATTTTTTTAAAACTTATATTTATTTTTATTCAAGTAAACAGCTTGGCATATAAGTATCGAAACATACAGTTATAACTTATTTTTCATGAAATTGTTACCAATATCAGTCATTAACTATTTTTAAAAATCGCCACTATTTACGAAATAAATTTAGAGTACACATTTAAATTTTAAAATAATATGTAGATCCCGTTTGACGATTATTTTCCTTTTGTCGCCGAAATTCAAATTCTAAATAATTTCGAATCGTTAAGAAGTTGGGAAAGTTCTTGTTTCATGTTAGGCTTAGTTAACACGATGACGTCATGTTAGGTTTAGTTTCAAACTAAGCCTAACATGACTTCATCGCGTTTACTAAGCCTAACATGACGTCATCGTGTTAACTAAACCTAACATGACTTCATTGTGTTAACTAAGCCTAACATGAAACAAGAAATTTCCCAACTTCTTAACGATTCGAAATTCCCAACTCAACAGTGTTGAAAATTTCCAGTTCTAACTTATTGACATTTTTCAGCTTTATATATATATATTTTAGGTAATATTAAACAGTTCTCTCACAAGCATTGATCTGTTGCACCCATATTCCAATGTAGTGTCCGTTCTGAGGTCTAATTTAAATGTAATCTTACAAGTTGGGCGATTTCTAATCTTCCCTAGATTCATTTGTTTATTACTGGCTGGACTGAACTTTGTAGTGTTGATATTTCATTCCGGGACGGTTTCTGATCGCACTGCTACAATTGGGTACTAAAAGTGAGGGGGCAAGATCAAAGGGAAAAAAATTCGCACTAGAAGAATTTTTTCGCTTCGAAAATTTGTCTGTGTAATTAGCAATTAAGCTTGTAGATTTTTTTTTCTGAATATTCTGCCATGACAATTATGATGCTAGCGTGTGTTCTGAAGTTTGACGATTATTTCTAATGCATTGTTTTTTTTTTAAATAGGGGATTTTAAATTTTGTTGCCCCATTTTTTTTTGTTTTTGGTGATTTATTAAAGTTATGTAATACAATTGACATATTTTATTTATAAAGATTTAGAACAAATAAGAAGAATCCGGAAAGATTACTCAACTTTCTATTGCCTTGTTCCAAAGCTAAACCTTCCTTCCTCGTAGATTATACGCACGAAATGCTTCCTTATATTGGCAATGCAGTAAAACAATTTGACTTACATTTTATATTTAAGAAATGTTATATCAAAATAAGTGAGGGGGCAACATCCGAAAAAAGTGCGAAGGGGACCTACTGCTGCTACGAGATAACTTTTACAATATAAATAATCTTTGCTTCGGAAATATAAATATGATTAATACACGTTTTTTATTCTACTATAGATAGAATCAGCGTCATACTTCCGATATTCATATGTAGCGGTTTCCCATCAAAACCGCAACTGCGGTTCCAATTTTCTCGTGTGTGTTTGTTTCCCGTGTTTTCCCCAATGTGGCAACACTCAAATATCGAACGATCGAAAGTCGTTTTCCGAAGAATGTTCTCGTTTTCAATGACCCCTTCTTCCACTAGCACCAATAAGGCGACCTTTCGCTTTTTTTCTTTCTTGTTCTTCTTTGCCCCCGACCTTTGCGAGTCCTTGCCGAAAGCGGAACATAGACGAGTCCTTTATGCAGGTTGCTAACATCATGAGCCCTTTCGTTGGGTGAAAAAAGTTCCGAAAACTCCGGTGGTAACCCTGCCGCCACACGTGCCCGCTTATTAGTTCGTGTCCTCCTTTTTTATTGCCTTCCTAATTAGGACGAGTTAATGTTTGTTGCCTATGGCAGGGGTTATGCCGTTGTTTTTTTTATCGCCATTGGCGATCTGAAAGGTAGCCATTTTGGCGAAAGCGGTATCAGATATGTAGTTGCCTTTATTGAATGAAGGGTCCGCCGGTAAAACAATGAGGGCCCAGTAATATTCTTAAATGGATAAGAAACTGGCTAACAGGTAGAAAGCAAAGAGTGAAAATTAAGGGAAAATACTCTCGATGGGTAGAAGTCAAAAGCGGAGTTCCACAGGGTTCTGTATTGGGTCCATTGTTGTTCATTATTTTTATTGATGATATTAGTAAGAACGTTGCAAGTAGAGTTAGCATCTTTGCGGACGACTTAAAAATCATCGGCACCGTAAATAGCATATAATAGGTAGAGCAATTGCAGGTCGATTTAACTAAAATTTAAGAATGGGCTGTTTGTTGGGGTATGTCATTTAATATTAAAAAATTTCAGGTCTTGCACATGGGACTTAAAAAAGGAAAGGCTTCTTATTATCTGTAAAGTTCTGAGATTAGTGCCAGTGACATTGTTAGTGATTTTGGCGTTTCAGTAAGTAGGAATTTTAAATGGGGACACCATTGTGGGACAGCGAGTAAGAAGGCGAATAGAATGCTGGGATTTATTAAAAGAAATGCATCATCTAAATCTAAGGACGTAATTTTACCACTATATAGGAGTTTGGCTAGGCCCCATCTAGAGTATGCAGTACAATTCTGGTCACCTTATCTTAAAAAGGATATTCATTTATTAGAACGGGTTCAACATAGAGCTACAAAAATTATTCAGGAATGAATTATGAAAAAAGGCTTAGAACTCTAAATATGTATACACTCGAGGAGAGAAGGATTAGAGGGGATCTTATTCAGTTATTCAAATTTTTCAAATTGGGTGATGTGGCGGAATTGGAATTTAATATTGCCAATGTGACTATAGGTCATGGATTCAAATTATACAAGTCACAGCTTAATCGGGATGTTAGAAAGCATTATTTTTTAATAGGGTTATTGATAAATAGAATGGTTTGCCCGAGTATGTTGTTAATTCTTAAGGGGTGGGTGGTTTAAAAAAAAAAAAAATGGATCGGCATTGGGGAATCGTGAGGATGTTAGATTGACAGGACAAACCTTGCTGGGCCTAGAGCCTGTAGTTGGTCGACATTATTTGTATTTGTAACGAGTTATGTATGCCACAGGGCAGTACTTTTATTGTACCAAGTTTTTAAACGGTGAGAACCAGGGCAAAATTTAGGCATTAAAGGGGAGGGGGGTTCAATAATCTGGAAACCCTGAAAGTTGGAATTTCAACTTCTAAAATTCCCGAGTTGGGAAAATTGATGCCTGCAGAAAATTAATATTATTAATAAATGAAAGCTAGGGAAGATTAGAAATGGCCCAACTTGATAAGATTACATCTAAATGAAACCTCAGAACGGACACTGCATTGGAATATGGGTGCAACACATCAATGCTTGTGAGTGAACTGTTTAATATTACCTAAAATATATATATAAAAGAGATGCAAAATGTCGATAAGTTGGAACTGGGAATTTTTAGCACTGTTGAGTTGGAAATTTCAAATAGTTGAGTTGAGAATTTTGAATCCTTAAGTTCGGAAATTTCTTGTTTCAATCAGAGAGTTGCAATATTAAATAGAGAGCGCCTTCAATACCAGACTCTCGTAAGGCCGCGGTGTCAACATTGAAAAGAAAAACTCACATCACGTGGTTATAGCGCTGCCACATTTGGCGTTCAGATATCTGCAGGAGTTTCAAATTTGGCGCACTTTCTTCTCTTTTGGTGATAAGGAGTTCAGTCCGTATTCAACTTTTTAACATATATGTACGTATTTACTTATTTTCAAACAATATGCGCTAAATATTTCCTCTTCATTAACGAAACGAAAATATTTTATTTGTGTTCAATACTCGAAGAAGCGAAACTTTTTATATTTCTCAGGTTTTATTGTTCATATTTTCTTATTGAAGTATACAAAATAACAATTGAAAGAACTTCGCTTATGGTAAATTTTTTACATAAAAACGTAATGCAATTATTTCAAAAGTACAAAGTAAGAAAAATCTCCTTAATATATCTGTTAAACTCCCTTAAATTGTGCCACTCGTTCAAAAAAAACTATATTTAAATTCAAAATTAAACACAAAACCATATTACAATACTTCGATCTCGTTTAGTTCTGAAAGTCGCCAAGGCCTGCCAAGTAACATTGGCGCATGAATGAATTGGCATTTCCACCTATCACGTGGTTTCAATGATGGACACACGGAAATCAGCATTTTTATTTCTCTATTTGTATCATTACTCTATGGTTTCAACCCCCCAAAATATTTTTTGTGTAACGGCACTGATTGAGCCGATCCTGTCGATGCGACCCACTTTCTTCTACACGATGGTATGTCATTTATCACGATATGTTGATCCCCCTGGTATTACAAGGTTTTAAAACATCAGTAATATTCTTATCGCGCAAGTTTCACCCGATGATCGCTGTACCTGGATCGATTTTTAAAACGCATTCACGTCAAATGGAGGAGAGTGATTGTTTGAACTCCCTTCGACAGTTTGGGGTCGACGCGTTGCGAGTCTATTTTTGATCGCCGAAGATGGATTTGTTGTTCATTTTTCCTCGCCGATTGCGGAGGCTGATACGAGTGCGCTGAAGGGGATTCGACTTTTTGTTGATGCTTCTTTATAAATAAATCTATTTGCGAATTTAAAGAGTACAAATGGCAGCAGGAAGGAAAAATAGGCTCAATATTGCATAACTTTGTATTGGTCTCCCATCAAAAGGTTAGCGTTGTCGCTACTGCAATATTTCGTATATTTTTCATATTAAAATAAGCTGACAACTGAAGCTGTTAACTGAGGTTTTTTTTCGATTTCCTTTTGAAACCCATTTTAAATGCAATCTGCTATTAAAATAGAAAGTTATTTGTAAGTCAAAGTGGTTAAAAAGCAAGGGCAAAAACTATTGGTTTTGCAATATAAAAATTAATTCTATAAGAAGAAAATGTAATATTTATATACATTTAATATTTCTACAATGCTATGGTATTAAAAAAACAATACTCTAAATCACTTTATAAAAATGTTGGGCCACAGTATGGCTGTTTCCACATTGGCTTCAACGCGCCCATAGAGGAAACAAGTTTCGAGCCTTCCAGAAGTTACAGTTAGAGTTCAGTGGGTGATGCCATGCGAAAGCACTATTTTTTGCTTTACTGTCTCAAAAAGGTATAAAGCGGTCGCGCTTGCTTAGTAATAACTCCAGTGATTATTAGAGCTCATTGGTCAAACCTGCATTAAAGTAAAATGAAAATAAAACCTTGCATTACAGAAAATAAATTTTTGTGATGTGTTGTCAAAACAACAGACAATTTAAATACCAAACATATTCCAAGACAGATCCGAGTTTAATTAGCTTCGCCAAGGACAGCCTGTTTGTTTGTCTACAATTCAAATAGCTTCGTGTCTAGTGTGACATCTATTAAGGGTGACATCTGCCATGGGCATGTATTGTTTGCCAAATTCGGCCCATTATTCCTATTTTTCCCTCTTGATTATACTTTGACTTTTTCCTTCCTGGTTTTCCCCCACTGTGCGATGGTTGTTTCGGTTTTTGTCTTGTTCATTTTGATTCTGTTCGTGGTCTTTCTTTCCTGGTTATATCAGGAAAAGTTTTTTTGTGTGTTTGCGCACTATAATGTATCGCCGTGTTGAGGTTTCAATTGCTGTGTTAATGCGATTTTTTTTTATTTGGAAAAGCCAGGAAAAATGCTTTTGTGCAATTTGCATGGAAAAACTAAATGCTTTTGTTCCAAGGTCTTCCTTCAGGTATGAGAAAGTCTCCTGCTCGTCAGGAGGGGGACATCGGGTCGTTTGCAAGGGGTGCCAGGATTGGTATTTTTTCAGTTACTCCTCCCTCCCTCCTTTTTCCTCTTAAATCTAATATTTCTACTTTTACTTTTTTGAGTTGTTAAGTTCACTTAGGATGTCCTCGTACGAGCGATAATTGCACTGTAACTATCGCTCGACTGTAATCAACTGAGTGACTAAAAAATCACTTAGCAACTTCCCGGTGTTTATTTTAATTGTATTTGACTCGGGGCTGCCGCATTTCAGATTTCGAAATCGACAAAGTAAAGATGAAAAATCACCAAACTCGTATAATCACAATCCATACAAAATCGCCAAATTGTCGTTTGTTTGCCAAAGTTGTTAGCGCTGTTATGAGCGAAATGATGTTTTGTCCGATAGTTGCATGTCTGATAATTGCTGAGTGAGCGGATACAATTTCAGTTTTTTTATTGCGTGCAACTAAATAGTTCAGTTGTTAGTTAGTTATAGGTAGTTGTTAGCCGATAGTTGCCCGTGCTCGGCCAGCGTTATTTTCGATGAATGTTGAAAATGTCTCAGAGCATTAAACAAATAGGTTAATGTTGACAAAAGAAATCGAGTATGGTTTTGATTAAAAAAAAATTATATTACTTTGAAATCTTTTTCAAATTTCATCGCCAAATATTAATTATAGGAATTTTATTCTTTCCGTTATTCTTTTTTCCTATTAATATTATTATTATGTGTTATAGAGATACATTTCCACCCTTTTCCCATAACTGTGTACTAAAACATAGTTACTTCTTTACTACAACCTAATTCGTACATTATTTAGAATATTATCAAGAAATATTATCTTTTACCTGAAACACTCGAAGTAAAACGTACATTTAATTATCGCTGTGAAACATTTTTTAAATCAGTTACATGATGTATAATTTTTTTTTCTAAATAAACCTTATATTATTATTTTTTATGGGAAATCTTAAAAAGGTTTTTTAAAAGTAAATAATCACCTTCGAAATCATATTTCACAATGGAAACAGTATGAAAAACAGACGACTTCTGCTATTCACTCGTACTTGGGAGTGAATAGAAGCAGTGCATAAATTAATTTTTTTTTTTAAATTGACCATGAGAGCTTATAACCATATAAGCAGCCACCAGGACTTTTAAGGTATTACTTTTAATTTTAAGTGTACAAGAAAAAGACTAAATGACTGTGAATTTCAAAACCGTTTCTATTGACCCTGTTTTACGGTGCTTATTTGTGATCAAATTATCGAATAAATTCTTAAATTGACTTTTCGACCATCTATAATAAAAATCTATACTCTATTTAGGTTTTTAATTCAATTGATATTTATTTTTATCGGACAGAGGCCTATTTTTATTCCAGCATCTTTTTAAAACAATGGATACCTTCTATTCTACGAAGGGACGTATGCTTTCGTATAAGTCATTGCATTCGTTGTTAAATCGCTATTTAATTGCTCGAATATATCATCTCATTAATAATTATCTTATGAATGCTAAAATGTACCCCGCTTTTGTTAGACCTAGATTAAGGCTACCATTGTAAACGCATTGTACTCATAATGAATCGTCCAAAAATACAAAGCAGGAAGCAAATCCCTTAAACGCCGACTAGAATTCGAATTTATTTTCTTAACCCTAACGACCCTCGTTGCCATCAATCGATGTTAATTTCCAACCAGACGATTAATTGCAACATACAAAACATCGAATTGGGAAAATATAAAATTGCCTCCATTGTTTAGCATTTTTATTTGATGGGCGTGCAGACAGGTTAACAGTAAATTGATTCGAACAATAGAACCAATCTTATCTAATTTCTGCCGCTTAAACTGTTGCCACCTGTCTACATAATTGTTCGAATCTCATCGAATCTCGTCCGGGTTGCGGGAATTCGCGTGTGTTTAGTTGTTTTACACGTGGGACATGTCACGCCATGTTGCGCGTGCGGGGGTGGTGGAAAGGGGGGTCATTTAATCGTCTGCGAAATGTTTTCCCGCACGCTTCTGACAACTTTTTTTGGTGTTTTTGACCCACAGTAGACTTCCGTGGGAAACCGTCACGAAGGTTGATGCTTCACGAAGTGTTGTTCTAGTATTTTGTTCTTTCATAATGATATTCGTATTGAAAAAACAGGATTTGTTTCTTCTTTTTCTTATGTATGATTTCACTTTTTAAATTCCAGTGGAATTGATTTATTATTATTATTATTGTTCGTCCTGTAGCTTCAAACACTGCAAATGAAATTTGAAGATATTTTGTTGATTTCTTTGTTATACCCGGCGACAACCTAAGTTGTTCTTAAAAGTAGTAACAAGAATCGTTAAAAAATTCTTAAGTTTTCGACTAATTATTAATCTATAAATCGTCCCAGCTAAAGGTATCAGCCAAAAAACTTAATGTATAAAACTGCATGAAAACTTAAGTTTGGTGGACAAATTCCTTTCTTTCGGAACTTTTACGCGTTTATATTCCCTAAGGCTAGCCACTCTTTGACAGAAACTAAAATAACTAAAATATTACACTGCAACTACCTTTGCTTATTTATTTGCATCCCACTCCGGGCTGTCAGGTCTGAATAATCACCGAAGTGAAGGTGAAAATCGAAAACTCGTTAATACAATCCATATAAAACTGCCAAATTGTTGATAATTTGCCAAAGCTTTTAGCGCGGTTACAAACGAAAGGATATTTTTATCAACTGAGAAGTTGTTGAATGAGCCGATACAATTTGAGTTTTCCAATTGTGTGAATTGAGCTCAAATAATCACTGGAGTGATTACTAAGCGTGCGCGACCGGATTACACCCTTTTGAGAGAGTAATATAAAAAAAAATACTTTCACATGTGACTGAGCTAAATAAGAACTGGAGAGTAGATTAAGCGTGTCACCATATTACGGAGGATGGAACTGTATTCATCCGCGCGTCGCGGTAAAGTATTATATATATATATATATATATATATATATATATATATATATATATATATATATATATATATATATATATATATATATATATATATATATATATATATATATATATATATATATTTGAGCTCAGTGATCGTGTGCAACTAAATAGTTAAGTTGCATACTCGATAGTTGCCACTGCGTAGCTGGTGTTAAATTACTTTTTAATTTCCCTGTATAAAACCTTTAATATGCCTGCAGTATCACCTAAAAATAATTACATTATTAAAAAAAAATAGACTTTAACAATTTTTATTTAGTTTTTGGGGAATTTTTATCTGAAGTGTTACATAATGAACTTAACTTTCTGAATTACTAATCTTGTGAATAATTATTTAACCATTTCGACAACTAGAGATTGAATGTCTTTTTTGCAACAATTTTTAACACAATTTTACTCAATTTCGCATCTAAGAATTTTAGAATTGTATGACTAATGGCTTGGGTATACCACGTCTTTTATTTATATCATTCAGCTATTCCAAAAAGATATATTCTATTTTTCTTAAACCTAGTTTCTATTTTTCACAAGTTCTTTTGTTTGTCGTCGCTCTACTCATAAACCAGTTTCCGCTGTTGAACTTGACCGTCTTCTTTCAAACCTAACAGTAAGAAACAAAAAAATTTCTTTCAAAAATTCCCTCATTTAACATTAATTTTGCGCTTGAATATATCGAACAAGAATGAATCGAATATTTCTCAAGGTCCCAAAACTCGTTTCCTTCCTTTCAGTTTCGAATGATTATAAAAATCGAATGTTTTTTTTTATTCCTATCTATGACATCATCATCAGACATGCGCCGTCCGGGTGATTTGAAAGTGAGAGTCGAAGTACATGTGAAGGAATAAAGCGAATTTATTTTTCAATTAGCAGGATTGCAGTTCGAACAATGGCGACTGGCACTGTAATGGTGAACAAATTTGTGTAGCTGTATTTAAGGCCCGTTTTCTTTGATGTATTTGTTTTCGAAACACAGGAACTTTTTCCAAGGTTAACAGGCAAAGTGTTTGGCGGCGCAAGGTCGTCTCATGGCGCGATTTATCCGAGTGTGGTTATCGAATGTCCAGGCTTTGCGATTGATTGATTGATCCTTTCGTATTATTTACGTTGGATTTGTACTGTGTAACAACACACCGAAAAAGTTATATAACATATGTTAGTGTTCGTGATACGAAATGTTGAATAATTGGAGTTTGAAAAACAAATTAAATTGCACCCATTTTAATGGTGTATAAAATGCCAAATGGTTTTTCTATCATCTGTTTGTGCGCTGTCTAATTGGATGCCTAGTAAAAATACCCGTTCTTTTCGTTGGGTTAGCTAAACAACGCACCATAGTTATAAATAACTAAATGAAATTGCCCTAATTAAATGACAGAAGAAAAAAGAGGAATTAACAACGGTATTTTTCAAGCGCACCTGGTCATAGAGCATTGTGATGATATTGCGGACTTTAAAACTGTGGACTTTTTAACTTCCGGCTACGCAATTTTTTGATGTAAAATTAAACTCATTATGTAGTAGTTCGAATCCGTGAAATGGACTTGACATAGAAAAGTAGTGATCTTGCGATCGGTGGGTTGCCAGCTTCGCTACAAAAATACTAGAAAGTTGTCCAGAATATCCAACAAAATTATACTGGCGTGTATACGGGACTGGTGCACGATACATCTGATCGGGGTCCAAAGTCCCGACGTTTATTGAAGGCGTTGGGTGACAGTTCAGGTGTTTCCTCGTCATCTGATCATGGTTCTAAAATAACGAGGTGCATGTATAAATGTGTGTGTGTATGTGTTCCCGTGTCTTTCCTTCGAGATTGACCCCGAACCGTCCCCAATAGCCCACTGTGCAGCTCTAGTGCGACGTTAATTAACAAAACCAAACCATTATGTAGTAGCGTAAATTATGAATGATGGTTGAATATTGTGATGTCATCGCGGTTGTGTAAATGTCAAGTAGGCTTGTCATTTAGAGTTTTAAAAAGATTACATTGCAAGATTTGATGACACAGCAACAACAGAGTCAGTTATATAAAATTGTAAACATTAAAAAGCTGGGTTTTTTTTTGTAAAAACCATGGAAGTATTAACAGATTATTGTACATGAAACGTCTTTAAAAATGGGGTGTAGAATATAAACACCATGTTGCGCTTTTACGAGTGATATGTTCCAACACTATACTTTTGTGAAAAATAGCACGATTGACATAAATTTAATTTCGTTCAATAGGCAATTTGGCGCCGATCCGTGTAAAATCTGGAAATGAAGAAAATCGAGTACGGGATCATGGATGGAGTCAGGCCCGTCACACCCGGGGGGGGAGGGCGATGTATGATTCTCCCCTCCTCCCCAATTATTTGGAAACCTTAAAAGTTGGGAATTTCGAGTTTTAAAAATATCTGAGTTGGGAAAATTTATGCCTGAAGAAAATTAATATTATTACCAAATAAAACGAGGGGAGATTAGAATTGACCAACTTGTAAGATTAAACATAAATTAGACGTCTGAACGGACACTCCATTGGAACATGCTTGCGACAAATCGATACTTTCGGGATAACTGTTTAATATGACCTGTAAAAAAAGTTAAAAAATGTGGATAAATTGGAACTGGGAATTTTTAGCACTGTTGAGTTGGGAATTTCGAATCGTTAAATTTATTTATGACGGCACTGGATGGAGATCCGTAGCGTCAGACGTAACAGTTTAAGTATATTCCTTGCGTTGGCGACCAATTTTTAAATTTAAAAAGTGAGACGTAGCAGGAAAACTGGAGATCAGTGAACATGACATCATTTGTGTGACCCATCAGTGGGTCATGCAAAATAATTCCGATCAAATAAAGCCTCTCAGGCGCCAACATAACGACCCGTTCATTTGTTTCCCTGTTCTTTAAAATAAACGAGAACAGCATGATCTTGTGTTTAGAACATCAATATTTTTTTTAACTTGTTCTCTTGCAAATACAAAACAGATTAGGATATTTTTTCCCTTTATGAGTATAAAAAAAAAATCTGTGGAAAAGAACGTAAAGAGGAATAACTGTTATCGCAAAGTGTTCTTGGAGTGCAAAGGGTTAATTTTCAAGAATTAAAAAGACAACCCATTTTTGGAAGAGGAAAATTTTGAAAATGGAATCCGGCCAATCAGGGGTTAAAACGCGTGGGTGGATAACTGACAGACGATTGTGTGATGTCGCAAACTAATTTCTCATTTGCTCAATCACGTTCTTCGTGTGTTCCGGCATTTTATCAACGAAAATGCAGCCTTTCAGTTGCGGTTTCGGAGAAAGTTGGTAATCCCCGTGACCTATTCCTTATTCCGATCGTCGCGTTCTTTCCTCCTGCGAGAGATGAGCGCAATAATTATTCATGATCAGACGATATGTGGGACGAGAGAGAGAATCTCTTCTGGCACAGGTTGTGAAACAACGGTTCGATTTCAGCCGATTTTAGCCTTAAAACACCTATTTGAGGTTGCTGTAATGAATGCGCTAACCTCCATTCACAGCCTGATCATCTATCTACATGTGGATAATAAAATAAAGCTTTTTTTCCCCTTCGTGAATTGTGATTAGGAATGGACCGAATGTTCGATGATTAGTATTCGGTATATACCAAAACATATTGAAGGTACAGCAGAGCAATGCCGTCACACAAAAAATATTTTTTTGGGGAGAGGGGTTGAAACAAGAAATTTCTCAACTTAACAATTCGAAATTCCCAACTCAACAGTGCTGAAAATTCCCAGTTCCAACTTATCGACGTTTTTTATATATTTTAGGTAATGTTAAATAGTTCTCTCGTAATCATTGATTTGTTGCACCCATATTCCAATGCAGTGTTCGTTCTGAGGTCCATTTTAAATGTAATCTTACAAGTTGGTTTCAAATCTTCCCTGGCTTTCATTTGTTAATAACTTTCATTTTCTTCAGGCATAAATTTTCCCAACTAGGGGTTTTTAGAAGTTGAAATTATAAACTTTCAGGGTTTCGAGATTATTTGCCTCCCCTTCCCCAAACTCCGGTGCGACGGGACTGGATTCTTCTGGCACAGGTTGTGAAACAACGGTTCGATTTCATCCGATTTTAGCCTTAAAATACCTATTTGAGGTTGCTGTAATGAATGCGTTAACCTCCATTCCCTGCCTGATCATCTATCTACATGTGGATAATAAAATAAAGCTTTTTTTCCCCTTCGTGAATTGTGATTAGAAATGGACCGAATGTTTGATGATTAGTATTCGGTATATACCAAAACATATTGAAGGTACAGCAGAGCAATGCCGTCACACAAAAAATATTTTTTTGGGGAGAGGGGTTGAAACAAGAAATTTCTCAACGTAACGATTCGAAATTCCCAACTCAACAGTGCTGAAAATTCCCAGTTCCAACTTATCGACGTTTTTTATATATTTTAGGTAATGTTAAATAGTTCTCTCGTAATCATTGATTTGTTGCACCCATATTCCAATGCAGTGTCCGTTCTGAGGTCCATTTTAAATGTAATCTTACAAGTTGGTTTCAAATCTTCCCTGGCTTTCATTTGTTAATAACTTTCATTTTCTTCAGGCATAAATTTTCCCAACTAGGGGTTTTTAGAAGTTGAAATTATAAACTTTCAGGGTTTCGAGATTATTTGCCTCCCCTTCCCCAAACTCCGGTGCGACGGGACTGGATTCTTCTGGCACAGGTTGTGAAACAACGGTTCGATTTCATCCGATTTTAGCCTTAAAATACCTATTTGAGGTTGCTGTAATGAATGCGTTAACCTCCATTCACTGCCTGATCATCTATCTACATGTGGATAATAAAATAAAGCTTTTTTTCCCCTTCGTGAATTGTGATTAGAAATGGACCGAATGTTTGATGATTAGTATTCGGTATATACCAAAACATATTGAAGGTACAGCAGAGCAATGCCGTCACACAAAAAATATTTTTTTGGGGAGAGGGGTTGAAACAAGAAATTTCTCAACGTAACGATTCGAAATTCCCAACTCAACAGTGCTGAAAATTCCCAGTTCCAACTTATCGACGTTTTTTATATGTTTTAGGTAATGTTAAATAGTTCTCTCGTAATCATTGATTTGTTGCACCCATATTCCAATGCAGTGTCCGTTCTGAGGTCCACTTTAAATGTAATCTTACAAGTTGGTTTCAAATCTTCCCTGGCTTTCATTTGTTAATAACTTTCATTTTCTTCAGGCATAAATTTTCCCAACTAGGGGTTTTTAGAAGTTGAAATTATAAACTTTCAGGGTTTCGAGATTATTTGCCTCCCCTTCCCCAAACTCCGGTGCGACGGGACTGGATTCTTCTGGCACAGGTTGTGAAACAACGGTTCGATTTCATCCGATTTTAGCCTTAAAACACCTATTTGAGGTTGCTGTAATGAATGCGTTAACCTCCATTCACTGCCTGATCATCTATCTACATGTGGATAATAAAATAAAGCTTTTTTTCCCCTTCGTGAATAGTGATTAAGAATGGACCGAATGTTCGATGATTAGTATTCGATTCGGTATGTACCAAAACATATTGAAGGTACAGCAGAGCAGTGCCGTTACACATTTGGGGGGGGGGGGGGGGGATTAATGTGATTTCCCAACTTAACGATTCGAAATTCTCATCTTGAACTATTCGAAATTCCTAACTCAACAGTGCTAAAAATTCTCAGTTCCAACTTATCGACGTTTTTTATATATTTTAGGTAATGTTAAATATAGGGATGAAACGGATATCCGGTAACTATCCGGTATCCGGCTGATTTTTAACTATCCGGTAACTATCCGATATCCGGAAGTAAAGTGCCGGATATCCGATTTTCCAAGCCGGATATCCGGATGAATAATACATCGAAGATTTTTTTTGTGGCGGTCAATTATCTTTGCTAAGAATATGGTATTTAAGTATTTTCCTGAAAATTCTACCAATGTATTAACAGTGTGCAGATTCTCCCTTGAATTTTTCTCGTTTTTAACTTTAAAATTCTATTAATTTTTTTTTTAACGAATCGTTGTGGTGGAGGGTCATAACATTTCACAACTAATATAAAGTGAAAATAAAAATAAATTTCTCAAAAGTTTAAGCAAACTTGAGTTTTTATGTTTGGAATGAAAGGGCATATGGTAAAAATACAATTATTCAGGAATTGAGTTTAAAGTGTACAAAACATACGCCCATTGCTAGCAGCACCCTAGACTAACACTTTGTAAATAAAAAAGTTTTTTGAATGTTTATTCAATCTTGGTATCACCTTAAGGGTAAGTAATTGGGGAATATTATAGAATTAAAAAATATTTCGTAATATTTGACCGATTTCCGTATTTTCTAGTGTGTATGAGAAGATATTTTCATAAAAAAAGAAACTGCCGGATATCCGGCAAAATCCAGTTCGGATATCCGATATCCGGTTTGTAATGTGCGCCGGATATCCGATATCCGGTATCCGGCAAAACCACTATCCGGTTCATCCCTAGTTAAATAGTTCTCTCGTAATCATTGATTTGTTGCACCCATATTCCAATGAAGTGTCCGTTCTGAGGTCCAATTTAAATGTAATCTTACAAGTTGGTTTCAAATCTTCCCTAGCTTTCATTTGTTAATAACTTTCATTTTCTTCAGGCATAAACTTTCCCAACTCGGGGTGTTTAGAAGTTGAAATTCCCAACTTTCTGGGTTCCCAGATCATTTGCGCCGTTGATTTTAGCCAAACACCTATTTGAGATTGCTGTAATGAATGTGTTAACCTTCATACACTACCTTATTATCTACATGTGGATAATGAAAATAAAGCTCCCCCCCCCCCCCCCCTCATGAATGTGATTAGGACTGCACCGAACAGGACTGCACTTAGCAGATGCGGGGCCCTGTGCAGACACGGGGCCCCTTGAATGAGATTTTAAGTTTTTTTTTAGCTAGACCAGTTGTATGAAATTCTTTTTATCAACAGATTAAAAAAGCGCATTGTATAAGCTATCTGTATTAAAGTGATAACTTTTTTTGTTGGTTTAAATGAATTTTTTAAAATAAATATTTAAACTATTTTTTTAGATAAAAATCCATAGCAGAGCAGTCTTATTTAGATAAAATTAAATTATACATAAATAAAATGATGGGGGAAGAGGTAGGATGAATGCCTTAAAGGGTTTTAAGTGGGATATCTTTAAAAAATCTTAAAAAGTGCTTTTGTAGTTTAGTTGATAGCTGCATGGGACTTCGGAACAATAGACAGCCGGTTCTCCCTATGAGGTCATCTCAATGTTTTTTTTAATGTACTATGCCTTATTAAAAATAAATGGCATTTAATAAGCTCAAGGAAAGGTAAACAATGGAAACAAAAAAAATTTGCAAGTTAATTAAAGTGTCCAACTTTTTTAAGAATGAGAAAAAATTTTGAATACTAGGGAAATATCAGGGAATTTCAAATTTTTCTTCCCTCTAGACACCTTGAAGATAAATTCTTGAAGGAAGTGTAGTTTTTCTCATTTTAAACACCTTAATTTCCTTGTGGATTCAACCCTTTGTTGTCTGTCTGTTCACTGATTACTTTTAAATTGTTGGTAACCATGTCTAAGGTAATTTTAACCCTTACGTGTCCATCGATTTTGTTCTACCGCTTTTAATGTGTTCCATTCCTACACTATAACACCGTTACAAATAGCCTGTTTGACAAAAATTTTGTTATGTTTAATAGGCGCTGATGCGTGTAAAAATCTTGGAACTAAAGCAAATCACGTACGGGACGCGGAGAAGGTACTGCGAGGTTAGGCGTAACAACTTAGTTCCAGACTGTTTCCAGAGTTTCTGTTACTGCCCCAATTCCTATTTCACTTAAAACCTTTCCAAGACATTCTACACGAACGTTTTTAACACGCGTTTGCTTTTGCAAATGGTTCTCTGATTGGTGAATACACACCACGTGATTTGTATTGACCAATTAGAGAGACATTTGCAAAAGCTAATATGCGCGTTAAAAGCGTTCGTGTAGAATGGACTTTTTGCCGCTTTTTCGCACACCGGGAAAATGCCGAATGCAATGTTACGGTATATAATGTTGGACCAGACTACGTGAAAAAGTTCTAATTGAATAACATTGCCTCCCGCCGATCTCCATACTACGTAGAAGTTGCCATGACAACGATGCAGCCGATTTCGTATTTCGCTTTTTGGCTGCAGTTTCGATTGAATGGAGTGACAATTCCTCCTGAATTGTGCATTACGGTAACAGGCTTGCACTTTATCGGAGATTTTGTTTACTACCGTAGAAATTTCATTTTCAAATCTAATCTTCGTTTAAGAAAATGAGTAAAATATCTGATTTTAGTTTTAAAATACACTAACTCTACTGGACGAGCCCACTGCTCAATAATATGCTTAGGTGTAAATTAAAAGCATCATTCATCACTGCCAAATTCCTCTCTAACCAGCTGTCACTAGTCAGGGTTAATAGTCAAATACTAAAAAAGAGGCAGTTGACATCACTTGAATGGGAACAGAGACTAATTATCAAACTATTCCCCCCCCCCTTTTTTTAATTGAAACTTCATGATCCGATTAACCAACGATCCCAAGCGGCAAAAATAACGCCAAGAGGAAGACATCCGAGTTTATTTATTCATAATTAACGACCTGTCTATATTGGCGAGAATGCGGAACTGTTTTCACGCCAATAGGGGACTTAAAAATAACTTCTAACAACCGCCCACCCGTCTCGATGTTTAATTACTCGAGTTGTTCAAAACCAAGATGTGGAATTAGTTTTTATGAGCGAATTTTTTTAACAAAGTTCTCTTGAACATTGTAAAAAAAAAGCTACTTAAAAATGAGTACATGAACCTACTCTTTTTTTTTTTTTTTTAGTACAATTGCATCGCAAATGAGCGATGACGTACTCCAATTTAAGGTATCGTACTTTCGCAAAAATGAGCAGTGTGATTTAATATGTCTAATCTCGGCTTCTGTTAAAGCCATCTTGACAAAGCGACCTGGCACACTTAAAATATTTGTTCAGAAGATGGTTTTCCACATTATTTGATGTCGATTGCTTAAATGGAAACTGAGTTATTACCACTCAATTATCTTTCTTCCCATTCTTTTGGCATGTCTTTTTAACATTTCTTCTGTTTATAACTTCGTCACGTCGCCCTGGTAGCTTAACGGATAAGACTCCGGACAGCGATGCCTGCAGATCTGGGTTCGATGTCTTGGTTGTAATTGTCGATATTTATTGAAAGGGATTTATAAAGGCAGCTTACGTAGGCAAGCTACTGCTATTTTTATTCATTTTTACTCATTTTTGAGTACGTCTTTTTCAAAAATAAAACTTAGTATTCGGAGCATCGAATGTATTCTAAAATGAGCACATTTGACTTATTTTTGAATACCTATTTTTAACATCGTAGAGTAATGATCTCTTTCTTTGATCTCTCAAAAAGTCATATTTTTGTGTATTATTGTCGATAGTAAATTTATAGATTTCGGATAATATCTGGTAAGTTCAGTGAAACAGCAATAGCCCAATTGCGGCCCTAACGGAGCCGGGTTACCATATTCTCAAAGAAGAACACAATTGTTTATCGCCCAGACAAAAGATTGCCGTGGGCCGCAATTGGCAAATTTTTTGCAGATTTTAGAAATAGGTTTGTCGCCAAGGTTCCCCTTATACCTGTTTGTATTTCTTTCTCAATATTTGATTATTTAGACTGATTTCCTATTGAATTGGACCAAATATGGCTATCGTGCTGTTTGTCAAGGAGTTATAGTGTCGGAATACATTCACCTAAAAGCGTAACGTAGGGTTTTTGTCCTGATACCCCACGTAGCTATTCCAAAGTCGCGTCAAAAACCGTGCCGAACCACAATTTCATGGAAGAATTTCGTCCAGAATGTTCTATTCCTTTGATCTCGCTAAAAATCTTATCTTTTATTTATATTTTTATCCACGGTTGTAAATTTTAAAAAGCACCGTGTTTAAAAGATTTCGGCTGGCTGTAAAAATAAAAATTATCTGCTTTTTTTTTTTCTCTTCTGTTCTTAGTGAAAGTTAACTTACGTGGAACTATTAAATCTTAAGTCGCGTCTTTAGCTTTCAGAAAACATGTTTATCGCCAATGCTATTAACGTATCATACGAGTTACTGCAATCCTACTAACCTTATAATAGTAGGATGCGTTGAAGTGGGGAAAACGAATAAAAAAGTTTGTGGACCTTTTGCAAATATCGTTTGAATATTTTTTACTTAGGGTTACAACAATTTACTAACCCTAGCTATTCAATATGGAATGGGAATAGATTAGCAAAATTAAATAAAATTGCCATTACCTTATGTCCTCAAATGAGCTGAGGATAACAACTATTTAGCAAATAATACGACATCTTATGCCAATCTGAAATAAAATCATGCCATTTTTTTAACAACTTATGCTAATGACGTAAAACTTTCATACTAATTTTCTATTAATTAAATACGCATAATAATTACTTACTTAAAAAAAAGTTATCATAAAAACTTCGTCGAATTTGTAAAAATGAAGGTTTTATGCAGGAAAAATGAAGTTTTTTTAAAATATGTATGGTAATGGGAAATTCCGGGACTTAGCCTCCCGGGACAAGAGCGAAAAAAGGAAAACCGACTTAAAGAAAATGCGCTTTAAGGAAAAAATAATTTTTTAATAACAATTTTATACTTATTACAACTTTTTGAAGTTGGTGCCAATTTACAAAAATCCCACATAAATTTTGGCATCGATTTCGAAAAGTTTTAGTAAGTATAAAATTGATATGAAATTATTAAAAATTTTCAACTTGTTCGTAAAATTAAAAATTATTTTTTACTTTTTAGCGTATTTTCTTTAAGTCGTTTTTTTTTTTTTTTTTTTTTTTTTTTTTTTTTTTTTTTTTTTTTAAAGATTATTTTATTTGTTATAAAAATATAAATTTATTAAAATGATAATTTTTGTATTTTTCATACTTACTATTTGCAGGCACTTAATTTTTACTGGTCCTTTATATTAACCTTTAAACAAAAAAAAAATCTGTTACTTTTCATGTATTTTGCTGTTTGTGATTTTTTTAAGAACTTTCTGGAAAACTTGGAAAAGTCAGGGAATTTCAATCTTAATGTTGAGTGACAACCCTTCTGCCCTTGACCCTTCAATTTCAGTTAACTGGATATTTTATCAAGATTTCGACCGACACACCTTTTACCTACTGATATTAATTACCTAATGTCTTTATTATCAACAAAATGTAATAAAATACATAGTCCTATTATCGCGATGTCAATCAACGACAAGCAAAGGAAGATCATTAACTATGCAAAACTCGTGTTAGCTATTCATAGTAACTTTATAACTGTAATTATACGAATAAAACCATTCTTCACATAAACGATGCTTATTAATGACTACGTTTTATCATTTATAAATAGATTGACAACTTATTTTCGTTTTACTTTTATACGCGTAGTTCATTTTCCTCTACGATATTTTCCCGGTTACCTGTTATGTCAGTTCGTTTATCATATTTGTTGCGAGTTTGGTTGATTTGTATTCCGTTTAGTTTAGTCCTGGTTTCGGTGTTTCTAAACGATTTGAGGTCCCCCGAGTAAAAAAAAGTGGTTTTTAAAATTCATATGGGTTTGTGAATAGGATAAATTTTGTCATCGAAGTATTTTTTTTGTCTGTAATTATCGTTTGATTACAGTCTATTTAGGTCGCTTATGTAGGTCTTGGTGTAGAAGTTTGGCGAGGGAAGTGTCAACTCAGAACTTTTTTAACGTTAATTTAAGACAACCATGTATTAAACTTATTATTTTTCCGAATCTGCGGCAAATTCTCAACATGTACCACATTAAGGCGACACAGTACCCCCCCCCCCCCAAAAAAATTTTTTTTTTTAAAAAAATGTGAAAACTTTTATTTTATATTGTCCTTTTATTTTATTTGTTAAATTTATAGTTTCGATTTATAAAATTATAGTTCTAAATATGCTTGCAAAATTCTAGAACGTTAACGATGTTATTTAATAAGTTATTTGAGTTTTTATGCTGCATAATGTATTGTGTTTTTCAAGGAATGAAACCTTAAATAGTATTTTCCTCAGTATTTGATTTTCTTTGATATAAGTTTTTCGTAACGCCAAGACGTTTTTACTATTCATGGAGAAAAGAAATGTATAATTTTTTAAGCAGATTGTAAAATATGTAGTATGAAACGACCAAGAGTGGTCATCGATTAGGTTTGTTTGCGATCATGGAATTAAGCCGAGTAGTAACAAAACGATTTATTCCTCAGAGCCAGCACGTCTTCACACGGCAAGAGTTAAACCAGGAATAACGTCATATAGGGATTTTTACATTATATCAGAGGGAAAATAGGGATAATGATCGTGTCGTAAACACAGTCGTTGATCGGACGAGGGGATCCTCTAGGGGAAAAGGGTGCATTTGTACTTAAGAAGTCCCTGAATGACGTGGAATGAAAAAATATTCGTGTGAGTAGTTAAATTTGCAGACTCAGAAGGAATCATGTGAACCAAACAATTTGTTTTGTGAACAAGAGAGAAAAGGCGCAAATTGTACTTAGTTATTTAAGGGAATTACCTCCATACTACGTAGAGGTTGACATGGCAACGATGCGGCCGATTTGGATTGGAACTTCGCTTTTTTGGCTGCAGTTTTGATTGAAATGAGCTTTTCCCCCTCCTGAATTGTGCATTACGGCAACAGGCTTGCTATTTGTCGGAGATTTTGTTTACTACCGTAGAAATTTCATTTTCAATTCTAATCTTCATTTAAGAAAATCAATAAAATATCTGATTTTAGTTTTAAAATACGATAATAATTATAGGTACAGCCCGGCTGTATTTGTTGTAGTCCACAAGCCTCCACTGTCTGTCGTATTTTACTTCATTGTTACTGAAAACACTGCTAAAAATTTCAAATGGAAAAATTCTTGGGCAACCATTCAACCGCCACTTCTCTTGTTTCCCCGTCACCTTTTTGGCGCAATGATCCACGCTCACCCGAATGTCTTTAAACGGTGGCGGAAACTCCTCGAAGGCAAGGAATTTTCTCTCATTTTGTTTTTGTTCTATTTTTAGAACGACTGTTTGACGAAAATCCTTCACCTATAGAAATATCCAGCGCCTGACGTTTTTTCCCAGAACTGATCTGTTTTCGCGAGATATCTCGATTTTTGTTTGTACTGGAGACATGTGTTGAACAATAAGTCGCCGATGCCAACTTTTGGCGAGAAATCGCTGATTTGGAGATAATGTGGTGCTATCGTTTACTGATCGTTGGGTAACGCCCCTTAAAACTGGTTTCAGCGAGTTAGCAAACGAGTATGGGCGAGTTGACCAATTGGCTTATTTAAAACTTGTAAACAGTTTGACTTCAGAGCAGCCATATAGTACTAGCCGAAATATTCTATTTCATATTTTAAGAAGCAAAAGAGAATAAAGAGAATAGATCAATACATGATAATAATTTAACTTTTTTTTTTTTTTAAAGGCTCGTTCAGTCCTTGTGATCCAAATGTCTTCATGTTGGTCATAGATTCAAAAGTTTTTGTGACAAGCTATTAGGATTTGGCGCTATAATTTGACAATTGCTTAATGCAATTCGGCAACCTAGTTTATATCGTTCAGCATTAGAATGTTTTACACTTTGTCAACTGTGAAGCCTGTATTCACTGTAAAAAAAAAGTTATTAAAATTAACTGAACCTACTCGTTTTTCTTTGAGTACAATTACATCGTTAATGTGGGATAACACTCAAATTTAAGTAACAATACTTTCTCAAAATTGAGCTGTGTGATTTCATATAGCTAATCTCTGCTTCTGTTCAAGCCATCTTAATACAGCGACTTGACAAACTTTAAATAGTTGTTCAGAAGATGGTTTTCCATATTATTTTATGTTGATTGCTTAAATGGAAACTGAGTTTTTACAACTCAATTATCTTACATCCCATTCTTTTACCACACCTTTTTAATATGTCTCGAACTTCTTCAAGTCGCCCTGGTAGTTTAACGGATAAGGCTCTGAACAGCGGTGCCTGAGGATCTGGGTTCTATTCCCTGTAAGACTTGGTTGTAATTATCGATATTGAGAATTATATATAGAGAATTATGTTAATTGAAAGAGATTTATGTAGGCCAGTTACTGCTCTTTTTATTAATTTATTTTTGAGTGTATATTTTTTTCAAAAATTTGAACTTATGTATTCAGAGCATCAAATGTATTAAAAAAAATAACACATTTTACTTACATTTGAATACATATTTTTAGCAGTGTAGAGTTTATGAAGATATACTAGTATCTGCTCTTTTTACTTATTGTACTCATTTTTGAGAATATGAGAAATGAGTAAATTTTACTCATTTTTTAGTAAATATTTTTAACAATGTTGGCACCAACTTCAGGACCAAAAAGGGGGAGAATTTGAAGAAATTGATCATATGGTTTTTAAAGCACTTAAATATTCGCAAAATATGGCGATCTTTGCAAGCTTGGCGATTCTGAAACTGTGTGACTTGGTGCAAACCCTAAGGTCGCATGGAACGTTTTTTGAACGTTACTTCAACGTTCTAAAAATGGTGAATCAACCGCAACAATCCGTGCCGAGTGTTTACTTTTTGCATGTTATTGTCAGTTGTTTTCGTGTTGTTAAAAAAGCTTGTTGATTAAAGGCCCGGGGGTTAATGACTGGCTGCTTTCTATTGTTTTGAGGTGGTCTTCGCTGTTCTTGATTTTTTTAATGTATATTCTTAACAAATGAATAAATGTATGACGTGAAAAGAGTTTCTTGATCCTTTTAACTGTGCCGTAAATAATAGAAAATAGGCTTAAGGGTAATTTTTTTTATCGTAAAGACGTAAATAGACGTTCAAAATTCGGTCAGATAAGTGCTTAGTTTTTTTTTTTCAACCTAAGACAACGTTCGAGATTGTATTTGTTAAAAGTACCCAAATTTCTACTAATTAAAGTAAAGCAAGTACAGAGTGGCAACATAACCGTGAAATCTGGGTATTATCTTATAATTTTTTTTATTATGGAAATATCAGGGAAATTTTCAAATTTGGATCACTAAAACAGCAATTATCATCGTATATTCTGCGTAGTTTAGTTGTCAATCTACTGATGAATAGGCTGTTCGATTACATGTTTGAGCTTGTTCATTTCGAAGAACATGGAAACAAAAAACAACTCGTTATTTCATCATCTGAAAGGTGATAATATAGAACAAAGAGGGCAGAACGTGAGGGCTTATAGGCACTAGATTCTATTTTCGAGTTATAAGCAGCTTATCGACGGCAATGACATGATTTTGTCTATTAAATGTCTATTGAAACAATAAATCACGAGATTACAGGAAATGACGATAGTTGGAGTGTGGGAGCAAGATGTAATCGTCTGAAATAAGCACCTTTCGCAAGGGTGGCAATCATTTGTCACGGCAGGTTCTCTGTTTTTTTTATTGCAACTCAACCCGGCTGTAATTTGTTTTGGAACCAATCTTTCTTAGTTTGTGCATGGGTCTCAGCACCAATTTCTAAGAATTGTACTAATTCTTAAGAATCTTGTGGGGAAAAATAATAAAAAATTACAACACAATATATAGAATTACGGAATAAAATTATTGTCATGTAAGTTAGCGGTTCTCAATTTGTGGTACGCATAGCCTTGTTGGGGGTACACGAAAATAATATTAGTCATGCCGAAAAACACCTAAAATAATAAATAAATAAATTTAATAAGTAAAAGCTAAAATTAAAAAAAGATCCTATAAATGTCATCAATTGATTAATTTGTCATCTAACCTAAGAATATTACTACAAAACGAAACAAACTTTTTTGGCGTAGAGCAGTGGCGGCGATTGGGTGCTAAAAGTGCCAAGATCAAGAGAACACAAACAGGGTGTGTGTGAGAGAGAGAGAAAGGAGGAAGGACGTGGCCCACCTTCCTCTACATAATAGTATGCTAATTATCCCCATAAAATGATTCCACGAAGATTTATGGGGGCGGAATTGTATACTGCAGTTGCGGACGACTACCCCTTGCCCCCACATGGTACAAAAATATCAGACGGGTGGAATGGATTTGCGTAGTAGGGGGGGGGGGGGGGGGTTATTTTTAAAAAGTGCAATATTAAAAATGTTAGGGGCAACATCCGAAAAAAAAAGTGCGCGGGGCAACCACCCCCTCTTATTCCGTGGGGGGGGGGGGGGGGGGGGGCAAAGGCTGTGAGAGAAGGGGGTACTCGTAAATGAAAAGTTTTATCAAATAGTAAGTGATAGGTAAATAGTTGAGAACCACTAAATTGAAAATAAACAAATTTATTGAAGAAAATCGTTAATTTTTCTCTACTCCCTAAAATTTATCCAAAATTATCGCGTATCTTTAGATGTTGTGAACAAAATCAATTTAATCGAGAAAAAAACCCAACCAAACTGACAATTGAGCAGACCTTCAAAACGTGTTTTATTACATATAAGGTGATTCGTGGAAAAACACAAATAACTTTTCATACATGCCTTGACTGTTTACTGGTGTTCAAATTCCAATCGTTGCAATTTAATTTCAATGGGACAAAATGTATTTTGGACGAATGAAATAAATTGGCCGCATAGAAAGTTCGTAAGCGAATTCGGTGATGTCATAATTAAATTTTCATAAATTTTGGACGAAACGCGTTTTGAATGTTTTATCCTCAATTTTAATCTAGAAGCAGGTTATTTACTATATATAGCTAAACACTTTAAATATACTTCGCTTTCTTATATTTCGTTTAATATAGGTCAAGAAAATTATCATATTTAAAGAGAAAAACAAGTATATCAAAATTGAAACGTGACTTATGAATATTATCATTTCTTTAAGTGGCCGTGGACTAGCTGGTAACGGCAATGATTTTTTTTTAATTCCAAAGGCCGTATGCTGTCGTTACGAAAAATGGAACGTTTTCACGTTAAGCCGGCGCCACATATGCGGTATTCGCCGAATACAGAGCGACTCGCCTTAACCGGAGCGACTCGCCATAACCCGAGCGATTTACTATTACTTGCTCGGATTACAAAAACTTGAGCAACTCTGCTTCTTGCGAGTATACTTGCCGATTTCAGAACATTTATTCGCAGTAGGAAGTATGGCCGGATTTAATAAAAATATAAATTTTGATAAAAATAGTATACTACAATATTTTTATGATGGAAAAATATTCTATTTTATTAACAGATTTGTACAATATAAATATATTCTAATACTTTTATGTTCTTTAAAAACATATTTTTAATTTGTGATAATTACAATGAAATTTTTTTTAAATTGGAAATCAGTTTTTTTTTTTTTAATTTTTATTTTGCTCATAGCCATTTGCGAGTGCAATATTTTATTATTATTTTCATAGATTCCAGAATGCCATGCACATGGAGATTCCTTGAAACCGTTGAAATTTTGTAGCATAGAATATTGAAAAATTACAAAAAACAGTGTATCCTGATTTTGTTGGTACACTTAAAAATGATTTAATTTTCAGTTCTGGAATATATATTTTCCCTCTCAACATATTTGCTTTAGCGATAACGATAATAAAATACAAACGATAATCAGTTCGAAAAACTATAAGTGTTCTGGCAAAATTTTTCACCGAATATTTCGCATTTTGACAATTGAATTTGCATGCTACATATAAATATTTCTTTAGTGTCAATCCATTTTTTTTAACTAAGTATAAATAATGGACTTTATGCACGTTGACGTTGTCTTGGTAATCTGGTTTTTATTCCGTATCTTTTAACATATTGAAATTATCGTTTGCTTTTTTTTTAGCCAATGTACTAACGATTATTTGTTTACAAGATATAATATCGACACCAGGTCAACATAGAGTTCATTAAAAAAAATTATATTAATATTCGACAGTGAATACTATTCAAAATTTGATGTCGAGAATAAATGTATAAAGATTGACACTTTGTTTTTGTTTATCCATTTTCGGAAAAATTTATATCGTTAATTACTGTTTTATTGGTATTTTAGCAATATGGCCCGGCGTTACTCGTAGTAAAAGCTGCGCGATTTTTGTGTTTGTTAGCGTAGCCACCGCATATCACTCTCTGTGCACTGTGTAAAATAAACTTTATCAAAATCTAGATTTATTCAATTATTTTGAGTAGTTTTCGAAATACCTAAACCTAGTACTTTTTTTTAATTTTTACGTTCATGACTTTACATGCTATTGCGATTGATATTTAAAGTGATGTTTTTGTAAGAAAAAAAAAAATTTATATTAAAATTCCTAAAATTTAAGGATTAAAAAAGCCTTTACGAATATAGCCTTGTAATTTCATGTCGATAAAAATGAAGTATTCAGCAACAATAAAAGTAAAATACTTGGCATTGTTGCTTCAATGTCAATGGTGTTGAAAACTTATATTTTTTGAAACGTTTGAAATTTTTTGTATAAAAATTAACCAGTGGGGTGCCAGCTCAGTTGTTGTCGAAGTCATTTGACCACGGCTCACAATGACAAAAACAGTGTTCCCGAATTTTTCTATGGGGATAAAACCCGAACCGTCGCTCGTAGTTTATTCTGTAACTTTAGTGCGACGTCAATTCAACCAAACTTATATAGATATCTTATATAGATTTAAAATTGACATATTAAGTAATACCGATAACTAATATCTAAATAAGGTTCGTTTATCAACGGAAACCTTGCTAACAGAGGAAGATATGCAAACTGCTACGCCTGATTCCTCGTATGTTCCACGTCCGCTCTCCGTACGTGCTTTCCTTTAGTTCAAGATTTTACACGAATCCTCGCCAAATTTTTTATTATAACAATCGTGCTTCATTTTACTATTTTGCAGTATCAGAATGTATCACCTTAAAGAATAGCTGGTTTTAAAACTGCATTTTATTTTTCAACTCAAGATTCTTCAAAACCTTTAAATCAATGACATTTTATTTCAAGGTTTTAAAACACTATTTAAATATTTTCATATTTTTGTGTCTTCATCAAAACAATTAAATGCAAGAAATCTAAATGAAAAAAAAAAATGAAATTAATTAATAAATAAAAAAATAATCTGAACAAATAATTTAGTAAAATTCACAACTTAATAAACGAAGGAATTGTTTTAAGTAGACGAACTAAACAAGTAAATATACGATAAAAAAAAGCTCAAAACACCAAAAGTTTTTTAAATATGAAACTTTTTATCATCGGCTGGACCAAATTTATGTCAAACGTGCTATATTTAGAAAGTTATAGTGTCGGAATCGGTTATCCTAAAAGCGTAAAATTTTGTTTTTATCATGACTACTATGTCCCTACACACACCCTTTATAGATGGTTTTAAAGACGTTTCATGACAAAACTCCATTTTATTTAGGTCGTGAGATTTTAAATCTTTTAAACACACTGAAAACTCGAATAGAAGTTTTAAAATAATATCTTCATTTTTTCGCATCTGCATAAAAATAGTTAAATGCTTCAAATATATAAATAAGTAATAAAATGAAATAATTTAATTGATAAATAAATGAAATAATTTTATTGATAAATAAATGAAATAAGTAAATGGAACACAAATATTTAAGTGAAACAGACAACTTCATAAAAGTAAATGAATAAACTAAATAAAAATTCTAAAATAATAGCACAACAAACACCACGATATATTTTAAAGTCAAATTGATACGGAAAGAACAATATTCCCTCTTTAAATAAAAATAAGAAAATAGTACTATATTGATAGTAAATGGTAATTGGCTATCAAAATATAGAATAAAATATCGATAGCCAATCACCATTGAGCTCGCTTCGAGATGTGTTCCATTTTCCCGAAACAAGTGGGAAACGCAATTATTCAATATGCTCGCTTTAACCCGAGCGAATTTGCTCGTGATAAGGCGAGCACCTTGTAGTGTGGTGCTGAAAATCGTCGAAACGCGAGCGACGCGGCACTTGCCGAATACCGAGCGACCCATCCACACACGCGTGTTTAGGCGAATATCGAAGGTTTCGTTGCTCGGGATTCGGCGAATACCGCATATGTGGCGCCGGCTTTATAGAATGGGGATTCAACCCTGAAAAAAGTTTTTATCCTTTTATTCCTTTATCTGTTTCCGCCATTTGTAAAACTTTCCCCTGCGGCTAATAGATTTTTTCCAGAGATTTCTTGAAGGAAAAAAAGAAAAGCATTAGCATTCAATTTATCGTTTGCTTTTTTTTTAAATTGTTTTATTTCTATTTTTATAAAACTCCTTTGGAAGTGATTATTTAAAAATTATTTAGTAGATAAATAATTCAAATTCTCAACAGAAATCGTTGATTGTTCAGATAATTTTGCATTTTGTTGTTGTCACTGATCTGTACATTAATTGGTTCTCGCTTAACTTGTCTCGTGTTCAATATATTTTTTAAAATGTGATAATAGTCTTTGTTATGTTCTCTTCTTAATCTTAGTAACTATTAAAGTTCAAATCAAGATACGAGTTTGTAAAGGTTGTTTATTACATTCTTATGTTGAATGGGTGCTTAAGCACACCGCACCACATGGCTACAATTACATGACAACAACTTCTTAAGTTGCAGGGTTGAGATGTTCTATGCTGTCACAGTTAATCTTACAGTTACAATATCATGACATCCCCCTTTCAGATATGTACTTCATTTAACAATTCACTTAAATTAATACAACTATCCAAGTTACATAGCAATATACATACACTTTACATAGAATACAAACAATACATAAATTTCATACATAATCATCAAGATGTTTTGGTTTACGACAAATGCGGCCACTTTTGGTTACAGTCACATTTGTATAACTATTGTTATTTACAGAACATTGTTGGTTTGGCACTTGATTAACATTTACAGTATCATCTGGTACAAAATCAACATTGCTATAATCGTCAGAACCTTCCATAAAATTACCATTAGATTTTAAAAGATGTTTTCTATTTCTTTTAAATATTCTACCAGCTTGGTTTCTAACAGTATATGAACGGTTATTAGTACCTAGTGATATTACTTTAGCAGGTTCCCAAGTATTACTTTTAAAGTTTTGCATTCGAACCACATCACCTGGGTTAAGCTTACTTAAGGATTTTGCAGAGCGATCATGAAACTTTTTCTGAGTTTCTTGACGCTTAATCAACAAGCCTTTTACATCATTGAATATTTCTGCATTAAGCAATTTATTTGTCACAGGCAATTTCGTTCGCAGTCTTCGACTGAACATCAGCTGTGCAGGAGAAAGGTGAAGTCCAGAAATGGGAGTATTCCTATATTCCATTAAACCTACAAAATGAGATTTATTATCCTCTTTTGCCTTTTTAAAAATAGTTTTAACTATTCCCACCCCCCTTTCAGCCTGACCATTACTTTGTGGAAAATGCGGACTGGTGAAAATGTACTCAAAGTCCCAAGTCTTAGAAAATTCTTTGTACAAGTGACTATTAAATGGCACATTATCAGAAACAATAAAATTCGGAACACCATATCTAGAAAACATATCCTTTAGAACATTTATTACTTCATTAGCTGACTTATTACGCAACTCGGATACTTCAATCCATTTGGAGTAATAATCCATGATAACCAGATAATTTAAATTTCCAAATTCCATAATGTCCACACCTATCTTTTCGTATGGTCTATCAGGAATAGCATGAGGTTGTAACGGCTCTTTACAATTAGTACGCCTAAATTTCTCGCATATTTCACAATGGGAAACAACAGACTCAATGTCTGCATTCATGTTAGGCCAATACATTATTTGCCTAGCTCTTTGTTTACACCTTTCTATTCCAAAGTGTCCTTCATGGATTAATGTTAGCATTTGCTGTCTTAATGCCTTAGGGACAACAATCTTATCATTTAGAAATAATAAACCATCATTAGTATGAAAATCATTTTGACATTTAAAATACAATTTTAACTCACGAGACATACTTTTGGTTGTTTTAGGCCAACCCTCTTTAACATATGAAATTACACATTTCAAATCATTATCATGATCTGTCTCTAACTTAAACTGAGTTAATCTGGGTTTACTCATAGGTAAATATTTTGTTATGCAATGCACAATATTACTCATTTCAGGATCATCACTTATCTGTACATCACTTTTAAATGCACGTGATAATGTATCTGCTAAGTACATTTCTTTACCTGGTACATATTGCACTTCATAATCATATTTCAATAGTTTTAACAACATTCGTTGTAACCTAGAGGATATTTTTGACATAGGTTTATGTACAATAGAAGTAAGTGGCTTATGGTCACTTTGTATTACAACATGTCTACCATACACAAGATTATGAAATTTTTCAAAAGAAAATACAATAGCTAAAAGTTCCTTTTCAATTTGTGCATAGTTCTTTTCACATTCAGTAAGACTTCTTGATATAAATGAAACTGGTTGTCCATTTTGTAATAGACATGTCCCCAGTCCATCCTTAGAACTATCACATTGTATTGTGATTTTCTCAGAACCATTAAAAACCTTTAGAACAGGGGCATTACTAAGTAACTGCTTTATTTGATCAAATGCTGCTGTTTGCTCAAATTCCCATTTAAAATCAACATTTTGCTTTATTAATTCCCTTAAAGGAGCTGTGATTTGTGATAAATTTGGAAGAAACTTTGATAGAAAGTTAACCATGCCCAATAGTCTCCTCACTTCCCCCTTCGAACTAGGGACAGGCATGTCAACTATACCTTTAATGTGAGAGGGATCAGCTTTTATGCCTTTATCTGAAATAACTTGTCCCATATACTTTACCTCCGGCATTCTAAATTGCAGTTTTTCAGCATTAAATTTGATGTTAAGAGCTTCAGCTCTCCCCAAAACTTCTGCCAGGGCCTTATCATGAGTTGCCTCGTCTACACCCGTTATTATAAGGTCATCAAAGTAGACTTCTACCCCTTTTATATCCCCAAACAATCTTTCATTTCTCTTTTGAAAAACTTCTGGTGCCGAAGCAATTCCAAATGGCATTCTGTTAAATTTATATCGCCCAAAAGGAGTATTAAAGGTGCAAATTTCTGAACTTTCCGAGTCTAATGGTACTTGCCAAAACCCGTCTTTAAGATCTAAAACAGAAAATAATTTCTTCCCTACCAATCTACTGATTATATCCTCTGCTGAAGGAATTAAGTGATGCTCCCTTTTTAATACTTTATTTAAGTCTCTCGGATCTAGACATAACCTTAAACTTCCGTTAGGTTTTTCCACAATCACAAGGAGCGATTTGAATATTTATAACGACAAAATGGCAACACTTCATAGAACTAAAATCCGTATTATTTGGAGTCTTCGAGCATGAATGGACTGTAGTAGAGCAAATATGACATCATCATCGTGATGCAAACATCTCAGACCTGATGGCACCAGACACGTGACTTCCTTTCAAAATTTAAGAATGAAAATACGTTCGCGATTGACTTGTAATTTGGAAATAATAGTAAATGTGTTACTTCATGAATTCACAGGATATTTTTTATGAATGAACTAGAACAAATTTATGAATGGATGACATCATAGAGGCCACGTATCTGAGGCCATACATATTGGCCTCAGTTTGATGTTAGCGAGATTATAACCTTATGATTTCTCTACTATGAGGGATCCATCCATGCTCGAAGTTTGGAGTTGCTAATGGCTGATAGTAGTTTTCGCAGTTAACAGGCATTCTAACAATCTAAAAAAGACGTTTTGTCTAGTTTAAGGATCGTGGATTTTAAATTCTAATTAAAACATTCTTTAACATAATTAAAATTATGGAATATTTATATTTAAAGAACTACGGATCGTGATATAGGGATAAAACCAGAGAGTTGTTATATTAAATAGAGAGCGCCTTCAATGCCAGACTCTCGTAAGACCGCGGTGTCAACATTGAAAAAGAAAACCAACATCACGTGGTTTTAGCGCTGCCACATTTGGCGTTCAGACATCTGCAGGAGTTCAAAATTTGGTGCACTTTCTTCTTTTTGGTGATAAGGCGTTCTGTCCGTATTCAACTTCTTAACATATATGTAGGTGTTTACTTACTTGCAAACAATTTGCGCTAAATATTTCCTCTTCATTAACGAAACGAAAATATAATTTTCTTTGTGTTCAATACTCGAAAAAACAAAACTCTTTATATTTCTCCGATTTTATTGTTCATATTTTCTTATTGGACTATACAAAATAACAATTGAAAGAACTTCGCTTATGGTAAATTTTTTACATAAAAATGTAACGCAATTATTTCAAAAGTACAAAGTAAGAAAAATATCTTTAATATATCTGTTAAACTCCCTTAAATTGTGCCACTCGTTAAAAAAAACAATATTTAAATACAAAATTAACCACATTACAATACTTCGATCTCGCTTAGTTCTGAATGTCGCCAAGGCCTGCCAAGTAATATTGGCGCATGAATGAATTGGCATTTCCACAAATCACGTGGTTTCAATGATGCACACACGGAAATCAGCATTTTTATTTCTCTATAAAACATATTAAAAAATAGAATTTCATAATAATAAATGACAATACTCAACAGTAATATTAACGAAACAATAATCATAATGCAGTAACAAAACATTAGTGTCGCAAAGAAAGTTGAAAGATGTTTTGACCTCTTCCCTGCAACCAGCGTTGGGTAGCTAAGAAAATAGTTTTACAGATATCGAAATGAGTGTTATTATTGTTATTTTATGCCGTATTTCCATTTTGTCTCGCTTTATCTTGACGGGCACCTTACGCAAGTGACGACAAAACAATTGTTTTTGCCCTAAACACGCAAAGACAAAAGCCGATTGTCTAATAAAAGACACCTGATTTACGGCGGTTGCAAATCGGTAAGTTGTAAATGTTGCATCAAAGATCGCGCCTTTTTAAAAGATTTTTTCTAGAAAATATTTAGATTTTTTTGAGTTTATGTTTGGGCATAGTTGAAAGCTTTCTGTCTTTTCCTTTTTTTTTAATCCCATATTTTTTTTAAACTGAAAATTGTTGTTAGAAATTTACGTCATCAATATAATGTAACTATAACTACGAATGTAGGTTTGAACGTGAAAAATATTATTTTAAACTATTAATATGTACATTAGCTGACATTTTTTTTATGTGTGAAATATTTAGAAAGAGATCTGAATTAAAATTTTGATTTTTTTTTTTTAAAGTTTTTATATAATATGGGTTTTATAACCCAGTCTGTGATTTTGTTTATTTTTACTTATGCCACAAGTGGTTTATTCTAAAAACATTTCACATCAAAAATTGGTTAAAATGTTTACGTTCAAAACCACACCACTGTAAAAAACGGGTACTTTAAAATGAATACCTGAACATGTTCGTTTTTCTTTGAGTACAATTACATCGTAAATGAGCGATAGCGTACTCAAATTTAAGCAACCGTACTTTCTCAAAAATGAGCAGTGTGATTTAATTTTGCTAATGTTAGCTTCTGTTCAAGCCATCTTAACCAAGCGACGTAGCAAACTTAAAATAGGTGTTCAGAAGATGGTTTTCCACATAATTTGAAACTGAGTTATTACAATTCAATTATCTTTCTTCCCATTCTTTTGGCACACCTTTTAAAAATTTCTTCTGTTTATAACTTCTTCACATCGTCCTGTTAGTATAACGCATAAGGCACTGGACTGCGGTGCCTGAGGATATGGGTTCGATTCCCGGTAAGTCTTAGTTGTAATTGTCGATATTTATTGAAAGTACGTAATTTATGAAGGCAGCCTATGTAGGCAAGCAAATGCTCGTTTTATTCATTTTTTAGTACATGTCTTTTTCAAAAAAGATTTTCATGTATTCGGAGCTATGATGTAGCATCGAATGTAATCAAAAAGGAGTAAATTTTACTTATTTTTGAGTACCTATTTTTAACAGTATAGATAGGTCGTTCTCGGTTCTTGATTTCCATGACACAATCACAGCGTCGTTGACACAATGAAAAGTGAGATTCCTTATTGTTCTGTTTCACAATTGTTTTCACGTCAACGCCAGGTGATCCTAATTCTACCTTTATTATATTTAAAAACAGGAAACGGCGCTTTTTTTGAATTTACGAAACGTTCTATGTGTACATGCAAATTCCGCATAGCAACACAATGTAGTTTGTCTTTTCTCTCCTACAAGTCATATGGGTAACTTTTGTGAGCCTTATCTATGGTACGTAATTCCGAGGCTTTAGGCCTAACAAAACAGCACTTTAAAAACTTCCTTGACCATTCATTGAAAAATAAAGATGAAAATATTTAAATTCTTTAAGATTACATGTTTTAGGTATTTTTTCCTAGAATTCTGTTCTTTCACCCTCGGCGGTGCAGCATTGCTCTGCAGGGTTGCCATTCCAGGAATTTTTTTAATGGCCAAAGTAAACGGCCAAATTTCTAAAATTCGCCAAACTCTTTCGTATTTTTTCAACTTGGGTAAAGTTATTTTTATTTTTCGAAGAAAATTTTTTTCGTGTACAACATTTCGCACATTTTTTTCTATTGCTTTCACTCGATT
This sequence comes from Troglohyphantes excavatus, assembly GCA_963932185.1. Taxonomy (NCBI): domain Eukaryota; kingdom Metazoa; phylum Arthropoda; class Arachnida; order Araneae; family Linyphiidae; genus Troglohyphantes; species Troglohyphantes excavatus. The sequence continues at coordinate 72,306,713 of OZ010670.1, forward strand.
TTCTCTGAAGGTTCTTGGGTCGAATATTCAGACGATTTTTATCTCAACATTAAGCGTTAAAATATATGGATAAATTATAAGAAAAAAAACATGAAACTAGTTATCTAAAAATAATAATTTTTTTACAAAACTCACACAAAATGAATGAATCGACAGCGACGAGCTACAACAGTGTCGTCACATAAATGAATTTTTTGGAAGGGTTGAAACAAAAAATTTCCCAATTTGACGATCTGAAATTCCCATCTTGATGAATTTGAAATTCCCAACTTGAAAGACTCGAAATTTCCAACTTGAACGATTTGAAATTCCCACCTCGAACGACTCGAAATTCTCAACTTGAACGATTCGAAATTTCCAATTTCGTCAGCATTCCTTGACCATGCATTGAAAAACCATGACCATGCATAGAAACTTGAACGATTTGAAATTCCCATCTTGAACGAAATTCCCAACTTGAAAGACTCGAAATTTCCATCTTGAACTATTCGAAATTCCCAACTAGAACGATTTGAAATTCCCACCTCGAACGACTCGAAATTCTCAACTTGAACGATTCGAAATTCCCATCTTGAACTATTCAAAATTTCCAACTTGAACGACTCGAAATTTCCAACTTGAACGACTCGAAATTTCCAACTTGAACGATTCGAAATTCCCAACTTAACGGCGTCGGGTGCCAGCTCAAATGTTATCCTCATTATCTGACCAAGGTTCAAAAATACGATCCATTGTTCCTGTGTGTTTCCTTATAGATAGACCCTGAACCGTCGACAATATCCCATTTGCAGCTCTAGTGCGACGTTTAATTAACCAAACCAAACTTAACCATTCGAAATTCCCATCTTGACAGTGCTAAAAATTCTCAGTTCCAACTGATCGACATTTTTCTTGATTTGTTGCGCACATTGTCCAATCTGTCTGTCTGTTCAGAGGAATTTAAGTTTAATCTTAAAGTTGGGCAAATTCTAATTCCTCGCTTTCGTTTGCTAATGTAAATTTTCTTGAGGCATAAATTTTATCAACTCAAAGATTTTTAAAACTCGAAATTCCCAACCGTTAAGGTTTCCAGATTATTGGGATCTCCAAATTCAATCTTGCGATTCAATTTCACATAAAAATTGGAGATTTTAAACCTCACAAATCGCCAAATAAGGAAATTTTCGTACGACTTGGCACCAAAGCAAAAATGTACCTGTGATGATCCGCAATTGAAATGATAAGGAAACCAGTTCTTTTCTGTTTTCGTGCGTATTTTTTGTCCAGTTGAACATATCTCCTCTTTAAAGCGCTGTCGTATTTAATAGGGTAATTTCATATTTCCCCTCCTTGTAAAACAGGCTCCTCTTTGATCTCAAAGCGAATAAGGGAAAGCTTATTTTTAAGGTTTTATGATAGGGTTGAAGCAGAGATAAAATGGTGAAGCAAATGTACAACTACGGTTTCATGGCACGTTTTTGAATACCCCTGTTATTTGAAGAGCTTCAAAAGAGAACATTTCAAATGGGAAATCTTCCATTTTGAAATCTTCCCCATTTTATTTTGTTCCATTGAAGATCTGTGGGATAAAATGGATAGGAAAAGTGCCATTTTTTTTCCACTGAAAGCTATTTTTCACTTTATGTGAAACTTTTTTGGCTGTACTTATGCAATGGGTTGCTTGACGTCATCTTTGAATACGTTTCATATATTTTTTTTTTTTAATTTTAAATTGCTAAAATGTGTAGGTTTCTTTTATATCATTTTCCAATCACAGATGGGGTGAAATGGGTATTCAGTGGGAAATCACGGAATTTTTCGTATAAAAAGGCATTGTTAAAACAAATTTTTTAGTCAAATTAGTAACTTAATAGAATAATTAACAGCCATAAACTCTTAAAAACTTAGTATATTTAACTCAGTATGTAAAAACTCGGCAATAGTCTCTAAAAATAAGTTAATCCGCCATTTTGAAAAATCTACTTTATTTTAATTGGTTATTTGCTTTAAAATAAAACGTTAGTTTTTATACTTTTTTGTTTATTTTGTTGCTAGAATATTTTCTGTATTTACGTTATTTTTAATATGTTGGCAGACGATTTTTTATTCCATTTAAAACGTTTTTGTCTGTGCTCTAACAATGCCAGAAAATGTCGCTGTTTGTGATCGAAATATGTTTTTCTTGTCCACAATATGTTTTTTAAAAAAAAAACAGGTATTTAACTTAAAGAAACACAATTAGACAAAATTCTCAAGAGGTGTGAAGGAAAATCTTTCTTCCATTGAGCCATCGAGGGGATAAAATCGAATCTATTGATTTCGTTTTTTAGATATTGTTCGAAAAACACTTGACTACGTTCGATATATATTGAGGTCTACAGTAATTTTTCATCAATTTATAAATTTTCAAAAACTGGTGAATGAATCGTTTGTTTCAAAAACCAGCTAGGTATACTTTTTAAAATTTTCGGGAAGCAAAGTAAAACATTCTATCTTCAATATTAATATAGATTTTGACTTAAGAAAATGTCGAGTATTAGTTAACATCTTCTCGAAGTGGATGTTGCCTGTAATTAAATTATAATATTTATTCCTTTTTAATTTTATTTTTAAATTACAATTAGCGGGTTTCTGTAATAAAATAAGTTTTTAATGTAAAAACGGACACTTTTAAAGAAAATTTGGATGTTGACGGAATGGCAGTTACCGGGGTTGTGCACAAAAAATATGTGTACCATATAATATTTTAATTCCGTAAAAATAAAAAAAAAATTAGAAACCAGTTGGGAGGCGATTCAATTTCGCATTTACTCTATATGCCTGCAACATGCTGTGTGATGCAGCTTGTCGGATTTTTGCACTAAACGCAAATTTTCAATGTAAAAAATAACCCATAAAACGGAATTGCAGTTGACAGGATTGTCCGCAAAAATATGTATTTTTTTCTGAGATTTAAAAATTTCTTTAAGATCTTTTAAAATTCTTTCAAAAAAAAAAAAATCTAACTAAATTCTCCCCCAAAAATGTATGGCTGGTTTCTGACACTGATTCTCTAACTGTAACTTCTGGATTGGGCAAGACATTTTGTTGACTTGAAGCCAATTGAAGGAGTAACAACTCTACCCAACTTTCATCTCTATAGCAATATTTCGTATATTTTTCATGTTAAAATCATCCGATATGTACTTTTCTGAGTTTTTTTTTTTTTCTATCTTCTTTTGAAACCCATTTTAAATGCAATCTGCTATTAAAACAGAAAGTCATTTGCAAGTCAAAGTGGTTAAAAAGCAAGGGCAAAAACTATTTGTTTGGCAAATATAAAAATTAATTCTATAAGAAGAAAATATAATAGTTATATACATTTAATATTTCTATACAAAGCTATGTTATTAAAGAAACACCACTAAATCACTTAAAAAAAATTTGGTGTTGCTGCTTCCGTATTGGCTTCAACGCGCCCATTGAGGAAACAAGTTTTGAACCTTCCAGAAGTTACAGTTAGAGTTCAGTGGTTTCTGAATTAAACGATTCAAATATGAGTTTTGAGACATTCTTATCTTATCAATTCAAATAGAAATAAAAAAAAAATGTAGATTTATTTAATGCGATGTATAGTGTTCATTCTCTACAATGCCAAATCTCGCATTTTAATCGGAACTGATAACATTGGACATTGATAAATATTTATTATATTTTTCTTTAACTCATATCGTACCTGTTGTTTGTTTACATTGAGAATTGTTTTATTTTTTCCTATTTTAAAATCCACAATACCAGCTGCGTGGCTCCGCGTTTTTTAGTAGGAAGATATCCAAACAGTTGTTAGGATAAACGGATTTGTGATAGGAGTTTCGCAAGATCTATCTGCCTAATGCCAACCGAAATATCGCTACTTGTAACATAGTTTAATATCAGACTGTTGCATGTTCGTTTTCGGGTATTTTCTATGGTATAGATTTCGAACCGTTGTCAATAGCACATTCGGGAAGCTAATGTAACTTGAATCACGATTAAGTGAGATTTAAAAAAAATTATAATTGGTCGTGAAAACCTCGTTGTTATATGCGTGAAAGATCCGCTGCAAAAGCAGTGGCGGATCTAGGCTATAAAGCACTTGGGGTAATTCCTTCCCCTTAAAAAAAATTAAAGTATTGTTTATCAGATCGAACATTTTTTTGGTGTAGATTGATTTTTCTTTCTTTATAGTACTCCTTCAATGATAATGTTTAAAATATGTAGAAAAACAAAAACGCAATGGTTTTGCAAAAATATAATTAAAGTAACTCAACAAAATTTTAAACAAATCTTTATGTATTTTCAGATTTAAGTTCAGATAATGTAAGTTTTGCTTTTTAACCAACTTAAGCGCGCCTGTCAATGCTAGAAATCGCGCCAAAGAAAAGGTTATCAATTCAACTGCTATATTTCGATAATTTTGTTGTTGTTGGATGGGTGTTGTGTCAGTTGGAGACCTTTTGAAAAACAATATCGTGCTATCGAGCATTTATCTATTTGGAATTTTCGATTAACCGTAGCGTTTGAAAAAAAATATTGCCTATTTCGAAAATTACTTTTTGTTGTATAGAGAAAAAAAGGTTTGGAAAAAAATATAGGAAAAGAGTTATCCTTTTATTTATAACCTACTTTATTCTAAGACTACTCCGCTTGAGCAGTTGCAATCCCCCCCCCCCCCCAGCCCCCCCCCCCCCCCCCCCCCCCATAATTTGGAAACCCTGAAAGTTGGGAATTTCAACTTCTAAATACTCCGAGTTGGGAAATTTATGTTTGAAGAGAATTAATATTATTAACAAATAAAAGCTAGGGCAGATTAGAAATCGCCCAATTTGTTAGATTACATTTAAATTAGACTTCAGAACGGACACTGCATTGGGGTATGGGTGCAACAAAGCAATGCTTGTGAGAGAACTGTTTAATATTACCTAAAATACATATATAAAAAAAAAATGAAAAATGTCGATAAGTTGGAACTGGGAATTTTCAGCACTGTTGAGTTGAGAATTTATTTCAAATCGTTAAGTTGGGAAATTTCTTGTTTCAACCCCCCAAAATATTTTTTATGTAACGACACTGCACCCCCCCCCCCTTTCCCCCTTATGCAACGTGCCTGATCCCGGTTAAGATTAGGGTATAATTATCGATGTATTTGCAATGTCCGTATGTGTATAAATTGTGTATGATTTATGCCGTTGAAGCAAATGTTGTGCAAACCAAAAGAATACTGGCGTACTCTTAGCATATATTGGTCATAGCGGGGTGTGGAGGTCTTCAAATAAGTAAACGAACTTTAAACTAAATTCGCAAAATTCTAATTCGATTTTCCGCGGCTCCTCTGCCTCATCTTGGAAGAGCCGTGAACTTGAAGAAAAGAATCGAGCGATTCGCGGTCGTGTAACGGGAACGACAGAAGCGAGAATATTTTTCTTTCTTTCGGAACTACCACGTGTCGGAATGTGGGAATGGGCATGAGTGTGTGGGCCACCCGCTTCTTGTCGGGATCCTCGAGACGGTTGCAGTTTGGGACAAGGGGAATGACCTCCTGGTTGTCAGGCAGCAGCAGACGATTCTCGAATTTTCTCTGCGGTTTCACTCTAAACATAGACTAGACTATTAAATCGTTTCCAATGACATTTGTGGAGAGCCTAAAGCCATTGGCGGATCCAGAGGCGCACATGTGATCCATGCCCCCCCCCCCCCCCCTCCCCAAACTAGTCCACTTCTTTTTCCCACCCGTATGTAATCATGGAAGCCTTATGCAGGTAAAAATTTAACCCAGTTTTTGTCCTGTCAGGAAATCAAGCATTAACAACCTTTGTTAAAAAAAATCACTTAATCAATTTTTCTAAACATGTAGTGATCTTCTCTCCTCTGAAATAATCACAATATCACACCATCTTATCAACCAGTCTTTTTAAACAGTTCTAAATGCCCCCTCTCCCTCCCTTCACGGTAGCTATGACCATCAATGTTTGGGGTAGATAGGCCGGCGTGCGTTAGTCACGTCTTTACAATAGAATAAATGGCCACCTTGTATTTCTATTATGGTCCCCTTTGTTTGACTAATGACTTTCTAAATCGATAATTCCGTATTTTATCGGTAATGTCCATACACAAAGTTGAATTCTCGGAAAAGTTGGAAGTTATTTCAAAGGATGTTACAGGTGGGAAATTTAATAAAACTTAATTTTTGGAAATAAAAGCTAAAAATGTTAAGAATTTTACGAAATTAATGCTAATTAGGTAATTATGCATATTGTTGACTTAAATAATTACACATATTATTTATTGTCTCAATTAAATAATGAATGACCTAATATTTATGAAAAGAAAATTTACATTTATTTCTGGAAGGGACGAATCACGTCCAAAAAATCGAACCATTGCCAATAGCTCTAGTGCGAATTTTTTTCTTCCAACCAACGCTTCGCCATTTTTATTTTTAACCAGTTCTAAAAGAGTCATTTGTGCAAATAATACAAAGCATAATTTATAAAAGAGCATTCTATTTTAAAAAAATGTTTTGATTTGCAATGTTAGTTCTAATGTTGTAGCTGTTTAGGTATAAATATAAAAAACACTTTTTTTTTCTAATGCATTAAATCTTACAATTTAATAATAACCTGCTGTTCTGAAGCTTAAAAAGCGGTTTTGTTAATTAACGTCGCACTAGAGCTTCACAGTGGGCTATTGGACGTTCGGGGCCTATCTCGAAGGAAAGACCCGGGAACGATGCCTCATATTTTTAAACCATTGTCAGACGACAAAACCTGAGCTGGCCCCCACGCCTTCAATCCGGACTTTGGACCCCGATCAGATGTATCGTGCACCAGTCCCGTATACACGCCAGTATAATTTGTTGGGTGTTCTTCTGGACGACTCTCTAGTATTTTTGTAGCGAAGCTGGCAACCCTCCGATCGCAAGATCACTACTTTTTTACTTTTCTTTATCAAGTTCATTGTAAAGGCGGGTCACCACTGGTCCAGTGGATAAAGGCGTTCAGCTAGTAATCAGAGGATTGCTGGTTCGAATCCGCGCGATTGTTCGATTGTTACAAAAATACTAGAGTCGTCCAGAAGAACACCCAACAAATTATACTGCCGTGTATACGGGACTGGTGCACGATGAATCTGATCGGGGTCCAATGTCCAGACGCCTATTAAGGTTGCGTCGGGTGCCAGCTCAAGTGCTGCCCTCGTCATCTGACCATGGTTCAAAAATACGAGGCATCGTTCCCGGTTTTTCCTGAACCTTCGACAATAGTCCTGTGCCGCTCTAGTGCGACGTTGTTTAACCAAACCAACCAACCATCGTAAAGGCTCGAACTAGCAATTCTCTGATTACTAGCTGAACGCCTTTATGCACTGGGCTACTGGGACCCCCTTTAAAAAGCGGTATTTTACTACCTAATGACTGAATATGGTATCAACTTTACTGTGGTTTTGTTAATTAGCGTCGCACTAGAGCTGCACAGTGGGCTATTGGCGACGGTTCGGGGTCTATCTCGAAGGAAAGACCCGGGAACACATACATTCACACACATTCATTCATAAATGCACCTCGTTATTTTAGAACCATGGTCAGATGACGAGGAAACACCTGAACTGGCACCCAACGCCTTCAATAGACGTCGGGACTTTGGACCCCGATCAGATGTATCGTGCACCAGTCCCGTATACACGCCGTTATTTTTTGCGGATGTTCTGGACGACTTTTCTAGTATTTTGTAGCGAAGCTGGCAACCCTCCGATCACAAGATCACTACTTTTTACTTTTCTTTGTCAAGTCCATCACCTGGCATCGAACCGGGAACCTTTGTATTCCTAGCTGACGCCCTTAACCGCTCGGGGAGAGCCCCAGTTGCTCAATTGGTAAGGCGTTCAGCTACTAATCAGAGGATTGGTGGTTCGAATCCGTGAAATGGACTTGACATAGAAAAGTAAAAAAGTAGTGATCTTGCGATCGGAGGGTTGCCAGCTTCGCTACAAAAATACTAAAAAGTCGTTCAGAATATCCAACAAATTATACTGGCGTGTATACGGGACTGGTGCACGATAAATCTGATCGGGGTCCAAAGTCCCGACGTCTATTGAAGGCGTTGGGTGAAAGTTCAGGTGTTTCCTCGTCATCTGACCATGGTTCTAAAATAACGAGGTGCATGTATGAATGTGTATGTGTTCCCGGGTCTTTCCTTCGAGATTGACCCCGGACCGTCGCCAATAGCCCACTGTGCAGCTCTAGTGCGACGTTAATTAACATAACAAAACTTAACCGCTCGGCAACGGAGGCCCAACTTTACTGTGAAAAATATGAAAATTGTAAACTTTTCTAATCTCCCCAATCCTACGAAATAATAATAAAATTAATGATCGACTCGAAAGATTTCAACGGTTTTTTTCGGGGTTCCCACGGCACCTTTAATGTATTTAGTTTTCACAAATAACTCTTAAAATCTAATTTTTTTTCTTTAAAAACTACTTTGCGACCTACTTTTAATGCTTACCCTGCCAATTGCCATTTTCCGGGTACCTTACATAAGCCAACCACTTAAGCCTATTTGATAACACTTTAATAACACCATTTTGCGCGATTTCGATAAATATCAGGCCAGTTTCACACGCGGATGATGATGAGCTGTCTGCAGAAAACCGTTTACTTTGCATGGGATGAAATTAGCGCATTCACACGACACGGGCCATTGAGTGCCAATATGTGCTTTTGAAAGGGGGGTAGTGAATCGGATTTCTTTAGATGATCGTCACCCGTGTGAAATGTCTAAGCTTTCATAATTTGTATTTGGCAGGATGGCATCAGAAAATAAAGATCTAGGTTTTAAGCTCATTTGTCTCTTTTTTTTGTTTGTGTAAATTTCTTCTGTTTTTGAAGGTAAAGTTACAAAAAATCCACAATAGAAATAGTTTGTCATGGAAATAATGCACATAATTTCGAATTTTTACATAATTATTTTACTTAATTTTTTTTAAAACTCGTTTTTTAAGCATTGAATTTTTAAAAGGGTCCTTTCTTCAGACAGAATTTTGCTTCGAGCATGAATGGACTGTAGTAGAGCGAATATGACGTCATAATCGTGAAACCAACATTTCGGACCGAATGGCCTCAGACACGTGACTTCTTTTCAAAATTATGAATTAAAAAATACTCGCGATTGGCTGATGAATTGGGAAATGTGTAACAGCGAAAATTTATGAATGGAATGACGTCATTAACCACGTGTCTGAGGCCATACATGTTGGCCTCACTTTGATGTTAGCGAGATTATAACATTATGTTTGCTATACTATGAAGAATCCATCGAAGAAATTTGGAGAATTTAATTTTAGATCGCAACCCTTTGTGAGTTGTATCTCCACCAAGCCCATTGGCCTGTAGAGAGAATTTATGAATTTATTACCGTATATATGTAATAATACTTTTTTTTATATATAAGTAAATTATGATAAAGAACTATGTGATAAAATTCAGGATTCGTATTATTAATTTTCAAAATAGTTTATTCTGTTTTTGTTGCGGATAACGCCTAAAAAGCCAAGGACGCAGGGACACGTCCTACATAAATTCTGGTTCGGTTAAGAATACTTTGAATTAGCAGGACTGCCCTTCGAGCATGGATCCTTCATAGTAGAGAAACCATAATGTTATAATCTCGCTAACATCAAAGTGAGCCCAACATGGATAGCCTCAGACACGTGGTTAATTACGTCATTCCGTTCATAAATTTTCACTGTTACACATTTCCCAATTCATCAGCCAATCGCGAGTATTTTTTAATTCATAATTTTGAAAAGAAGTCACGTGCTTGAGGCCATTCGGTCTGAGATGTTGGTTTCGCGATTATGACGTCATATTCGTTCTACTACAGTCCATTCATTCTCGAAGGGACTGCCCAAGAGAGATTTCCATCGAATGGGAAAGTTTCGGTTCTCATTGATTCTAGTGACCATATATGGATGTGGAACCAGAGTTTTAAAGACATAACTTTAAAAAAATGAAATGTACTGTGTCTCCTCTTCCTCTAAGCAGTGGGATTGATACGCAGTTGAAAACTGAATGGTAATTTATAAGATCGTTATCAGAAAAGAAGTCATTTAGGAATGGATCAGGAAATAAGAAACGAAAGAACTGTGGTTAGTTAATATTCCCCCCACCACCCTGCAATTTATACCAATAAAGGTGGGTGTGGATGTAATGACGGTGTTACGTTGATAATTTCGAATCGTTAAGTTGGGAAATTTCTTGTTTCAACCTCCCCCCAAAAAAATTGTATGACGGCACTGGTCCTCGCGGTTTTCACCTGTAGACGCCGCGTTTGACGTTCTAGACACTGGATTGCTTGGTTTTCAATTAGTGGAACCGACCAATCTAGTGTCTCAGACGACAAGCGCAGCGTCTACAGATGACTTGCTGTCTACCTTTCATGTACATTTCTTGAAATGTCACTGAAACTTTATAGAGTGGATTTGAGGGCCGACGGTGTAATGGGTTGATTTGCATGCACGAAAGTGAGCTCAGCTGTTTTCCTCCTTTTGCCACAGTCATGTAGAAGTTGCAGACAGGTGCGACGCTCGCGACGGTAGAAAACCACTGAACTCTAAATGTAACTTCTGGAAAGATCAAAACTTGTTCTCTCTATGGACGCGTTGAAGCCAATGTGGAAGCAGCCATGCTGTACCCCACATTTTGATTTAGTGGTGTTTTTTAATACCATAGCATTGTAAAAATATTAAATGGATATATAAATATTATATTTTCTTCTTATAGAATTAATTTTTATATTTGCGAAACAAATAGTTTTTGTTTTTGTTTTTTAGCCACTTCGACTTTGACTTGTAAATTACTTTCTATTTTAGTAGCAGATTGCATTTAAAATGGGTTTCAAAAGAAAAGAAAAAAACCTCAGCCAAAAGCAATATACGAAATATTGCGGTAGCGATGAAAGTGGGGTACGATTATTACCCATAATCTTGGCTGCAAGTCAACAAAATGTCTTGCCCAATCCAGAAGTTGCAGTTAGAGATCAATGTAGAAAAGCAGCTTCTACTCCGAGCGTTTTCGGCGTTTTGCTGACGCGCGAGTCAAATTACCAATTTTTTTTTACAGTCTGATAATTTACCAGTTTTTTCCGCTTGAAAGAGGAAATATCGATTTTAGTTTTGATGAGAACAGAACAACCCATCTAGAGATAAAATTTTGCGGTATTTTGCAATGGTTTACCAAGGTTCATTATTACATTGTGGTTGATAATTCTCATTGATAATAGCTCATCGCTATTACATTCAATGATTAAAACTACATTCCATGAATGATCTGCTATTACATTCACTGAATTAAGGCACTTGGTCGACGCTCTCGTTAATTTACTACCCAACACTTGTTATCCATACGCTACAAGAATGTTGGTAAATTCCTGTATAGACTTTGGGAAAGTCTACCAACCCCTCTACACCTTTGAGCATGGATGATTTGTAGTAGAGGAGTCATGACTTCACTCTCGCTAACATCAAAGTGACGCCAACATGTATGGCCTCAGACACGTGGTTAATTACGTAATTCCATTAATAAATTTTCACTGTTATACATTTCACAATTCATCGGCCAATCGCGAGTATTTTTTAATTCATAATTTTAAAGAGATGGCACGTGATATGGGCATTTCGCTCTGAGATATGGGCTTCGCGATTATGACGTCATATTCTCTGTACTACAGACCATTCATGCTTGAAGCTCTACACGGTGTACCCATGTATATGGACAGTCATATCGGAAGCAATGAAGTTTTTGAATATCGATATCAACCTAGTCTTGTAAAGTGGATGGCAGGATTCGTGCATTTTTTCTTAAGTCGTCGTCAATAGCCCATTGTGTAGCTCTTGTGCGACGTTTTTCCAACCAACCGATTTTCCTGTACTGTTTTAGGAAGCGATGTCAATCCTTTCTTCCGAAATGTGTACCATAAGCTCTGGTCACAGTTAGGCGACCACGGGTTCTCGCCGAGAGGCAAGACATCAGCAAATCGGATCAGCTTTATCTTTTTTCTGCAACACTTTTCTGGAAATTCATTGACCGATCCGCTTTGCAACACACCTGATGGATTCCTGGAATCTCGAAAATCCGCCATTTTCTTCTCTCGCTGTTGTCTCGTTATAAGCTTCCGTCAACTGTGCCGATTTGACCCACTTCTCGGATGTTACCTTTTATCGCTGTTCAACTTGTTCTCGAATTGTTTATAGTTTGAGAGGTATTTTATCTCATTGGAGTGGATATGTGAAAAGATTTTGAATTTCTTTTTATTTGATGGGTTTTTTAAAAAGAATTTGTGATTGAGTGTTAGTTTCGATTCGGTGTTGGGTCTTTTCTTTATTTTTCTTCGTCGTGGATGTTTATTGTTCATGGATCGTGGGTTTTACTGGGTATTCTTCAGGTGATTTTTCGAATTCTTACATTGGCGTGTTGGTTCCCAAGTGGAGAAACAAAAAACACAGGGTTGCCAAGCACCTGGAACATAGGGAAAATGACCTAGAAAGTTAGGGATTTGCCAGGGAAAATTAACAATTTCTCAACTTCTCGGAAAAGTCAGGTAATTTTTCTAAAACTCTTAGCTGAAAGTCATATACCTTTCCTCTTTTATCGATTTTCGTTATAAAGATTTAAAAATTGTACTTTCTCAATTTTTTTATACTTTGATAGATTATTTTTGGCAATAAATTAGTTTTTATAGGTATCTACATTCATCTTGAAAATAAACGATCATTTCCATGTATTGTATCATTTTGAGAATATTTTAAAAATCCTCCGGAAAACCTGGAAAAGTCAGGGAATTTTAATCTTATCAAAATACAAATGCATCGTTAAAAACTACTCAATAAAAATACATTATGTATTTTTATTGCCTAGTTTTTAGCGTTGCATTTGTATTTTAATATTCTTACCGCAATGTTCTATAAGACGAGTTTTTATAAAATTTGTATCTTAATGGTGAGTGGCAAACCCAAAAGCTATGATAGATCTGTACACGGGGACAACCTAAGTTGAACCTGAAGCTCGGAAGCTATGATATGTATACTGGCACGTAGGTATAGATTTTTCATGGGAGGGGTTCAGTGTGACTGAACAACGGACTTATTTAGGTAACTTAATTCCCTCCTCAACCAGCTTTGAGGGAATCCTCTCCCAAACTCAACACCCAAAAAAACCTCTTCTCAGTTTTTTTTAAAAGAACTTATTAATATTTTTTAAATAAACAGGAATACGTTGGCAGATAAATATCGTAGCAGCCACAGTTATTATTTATTTTTCATGGAATCGTTACCAATATTAGTCATTACCTATTTTTTAAATTAGTAAATACCACTCCCTAATTATGAAATAAATTTAGAGAACAAATTTATGTTCTGAGAATCATTATTTAGAATAATAAATGTTTTTGGAGCATCTTTTGTGTATACGGCTCCGTTTGACGATTTTTTCCCTTTGTCGCCGAAATCCAAATGAAGGAACCCGATGATGTCTTTTGAAGCTTAGTTTGAGGTAAAAATTGCCTCAAAACGTTTTTGAAGCTTTTTGAAAACTGTTTTCCGGGACAGGACCCCCGAAAATACCAACTTTACAAGAAAGTAACATTTTTCTAGTTTTTTAAAGCATTTTTACAGTATTTCGATTTTTAATTTTTGTTTTCTTGACTTTCAATGGAAGGGGTTTGAACCCCTAAACCATGCTTACCTACGTGCCTGATATGTATAAATATTCAATTGTTTCAAGCTCAACTTAGGTTGTCCCCGAGTATAGCGCCCAATTATGGAAAATAGTGTTTGTTTATTCTCTGATTGTTTTTTATTTTACTACGTTTGTATATAGATTCGTGTTGTTTGGGCTTGTTTTGTATTGGACATGGTGTGTGTTCGATATTCAGATTGTATACAACGAGAAGAATCTTATAATTTTAAACTGTTTCTGCTTTCTCTCTTTTTTTTAATTTTAATATTGGTTAGTCGGTAATTCTAACATTCTATTTTCATTCTTCACATCATGATATGAACAAGCGGTCGACTTTTTCGGTTTGAGCTCACAGCATAAAAGAAATCTTTAAATGCTGTAAATGGTTCACAATTACAAGGCATTGTTCCCGGGTCTTTCCTTCGGAATAGATTCCTTACCCTCGCCTATAACCCATTGTATAGCTGTAGTGTGACGTAAATTCGACCATCCAACCAAAATGCTGTAAACGCCTATGACAAAAGCAGTACAACATATTGCAGTTAAATCCAAATTAAGTTCTTTTTAAATTATTGAGCTGGAAAAATTATCAGCTGGACGTTGTCTCAACTGCAAAATGCTATTTTTTTCATGGTTTTTAGCAAATCTATACGTTATTATTTTCTAAGGTATTTATATTTCTTTCTTTTATTTTAACTGGTGACTATTGAACACTGTTCCAATATCTCCAAAAAAATGTTTTATCTAACACTAGCTCGCGTCCCCGGCATGGTCCAAATACTCAGACTTTACGCAGTGTTGGTCGATTTCTTCCCCCTGGCACCATCTGGTGGTTTAAATAAGAAGTCATTTTTGATTTAAGGGGTGCGAAAGAGAATGGTTTTTCGAAATCTCATGTAGACATTGACCTTCCTCTTGTTTTGAAGGTCAACAGTGCAAAATGTCATCAAACTCAGAACAAAACTGAAGATTTGTATAAAAAAAAACCACAGACACTCTTCTTTATATGGATACTAATTTTAAATAATATTTAACCCTTTGCACTCCGATGTCGCCTCTCAGGCGCCAACATAACGGCCAGTTCTTTTGTTTCTCTGTTCTTTAAAATAAACGAGAACAGCATGATCTTGTGTTTAGAACATCAATCTTTTTGTCAACTTGTTCTCTTGCAAAATACAAAACAGATTAGGATTTTTTTTTTCCTTTTATGAGTATAAAAAAAAATCTGTGGAAAAGAACGTAAAGAGGAATAACTGTAAAATGGGTTGTATGTATATTAGAGGAAAAGTCAATAAGTTACATGGCGATACAGTAACGTTGTATACAAGAAATTCTAAACGAAATATCAAAAACGGTCATTTGACCGCGCGTGGTAGGTTAGTAACCAAACCAAACTTAACGATTCAAAATTCCCAACTCAACAGTGCTAAAAATTTCCAATTCCCATTATTTTTCAACTTTTTTTTATAGATTACGTAATATTAAACAGTTTTCTAAAAAGTATTGATTTGTTGCATGCATGTTCCAATGCAGTGTCCGTTATAAGGTCTAATTTAAACAAGAAATTTCTCAACTTAACGGTGTCGGATGCCAACTCAGGTGTCGCCCGCGTTTTCTGAACATGGTTAAAAAATACTGAAGCATTGTTCCCAGGTCTTTCCTTAGAGATATGCCCCGAAAGGTCGCCAATAGCCCAGTATTCAGCTTATAGAGAGAATTTAATTAACCAAGCCAAACTTAACGATTCGAAATTCCCAACTCAACAGTGCTAAAAGTTTCCAGTTCCAATTATTTTTCAACTTTTTTGTAGATTACGTAATATTAAACAGTTCTCTCAAAAATATTGATTTATTGCATGCATGTTCCAATTCAGTGTCCGTTATAAGGTCTATTTTAATCCTTTGCACTCCGATGTCGCCTCTCAGGCGCCAACATAACGATCAGTTCTTTTGTTTCTCTGTTCTTTAAAATAAACGAGAACAGCATGATCTTGTGTTTAGAACATCAATATTTTTGTCAACTTGTTCTCTTGCAAAATACAAAACAGATTAGGATTTCTTTTTCCTTTATGAGTATATAAAAAAAATCTGTGGAAAAGAACGTAAAGAAGAGGAATAACTGTTCCATAGAAAGAACACAAATCGCAAAGTGTTCTTGGAGTGCAAAGGGTTAAGAACTCAAATTAGTATAACTCAAATTTATAAATTGATTGACCAATAGACAGCCTTCATAATGGCCCTTTTAGCGGATAAAAAAAAAAAATGTACAAATTCTATCTACTGTATTAGAATTTTCTAGATTTGTCAGAATGAACTCGCATTAGTTTTTTTTTGTTGCGGAACTTTTTTAATTAAAAACTATATTATTGTTTAGGCAATATTTTTAAAATTCATATCTAATTAGCCCGAGTTTTTAATAATCAAAGAAAACCCGTTTCCGACGAACTTTTCTATTCGATTAGCTGAAAATTGCGCCATTTTTTCCCCCTAACTTCTGCAATGTTCTTCGACTTTCGTCAACTGCTTGTTAATCCCGTTAGCTCGATTGCAGTCCCCAGCTGAATAATCAGTGACGAGTCCACCAAGCGAACGTCCTTATTATTATGCAACTAACGATGTGAGATTTACGTTCTTTTTACGAAACAGCTGTTTTATATTTCCGTTATTTAAAATACCTGTTATTTTTTTAGAACTGTTCTTTTTCTTACTTGGGGGGGGGGGGGGGGGTGTTTTGTCGATATAGTATAAGTTTGTAAACGTTACATGGTTGCCACTGCAAATTAAGAAAAAGTTGGCTATTTTTTTTTATTTAAAAATTCCAAACTGGGAATAATTTGTTTAAAGATAACTATTTTAAATTCTGCTGTATTGAAGTCTGTTGACATTTTAACTCTTTGCACTCTAGCACTTTGCGATTTGTGTTCTTTCTATGGAACAGTTATTCCTCTTTACGTTCTTTTCCACAGATTTTTTTTAAACTCATAAAGGGAAAAAATCTTAATCTGTTTTGTATTTGCAAGAGAACAAGTTGAAAAAAAAATTGATGTTCTAAACACAAGATCATGTTGTTCTCGTTTATTTTAAAGAACATGGAAACAAAAGAACGGGTCGTTATGTTGTCGCCTGAGATGCGACATCGGAGTGCAAACGGCTAAGTGCTTGTAAAGAATGGGCATAAGCATAAATCAGTGGCGGCCCGTGATCAAAAATGTTAGTGCAGCCGAAAACATGTAACTCCCCCCCCCCCCCCCCCCCCCCCCCCCCTCACCTCGCCTTTTTCACAACCATACACGAGCGGTCATTCTTTAAAATTTATTACTCAAACCAAAGTTTCCTTTCAACTTTTATGAAAGATAACATGTAAAAATAATAGAAAACACTTACTTATTTTTTGAAAATAAAGTCAATCCTCCTATCAGACTTGCGAATCGGTCAATTTTAATATTAATTTAAGTAAAGAAACAACAACACACGTGCAAACTTATCGAAAACTATTTCCGTTTGGAGATTCTTCGAAATTCGTTTTCCTCCACCCCGCCTCGCCGATTCAGCAATGAACCAATCATTTATTCGAAATCCGTAGTACAGCTAATTTGAAAAAATCCTTTTGCGCTACGTTTGTGTCGTCACATCCTCCATTTTAGCGTGCTGGGGAAGTCATACTACGTAAGGTTGCCATGGCAACGATGCAGCCGATTTCGAACTTCGCTTTTTAGCTGCTATTTTTATTGAATGGAGTTTTTGTTTTTTCTTCTCCTGAATTTGTGCATTACGGAAACACGCTTGCTATTTATCGGAAATTTTTTTTTACTTAGAGTTGAAATTTAATCTCCAATTCTAATCTTCATTTAAGAAAATTAGTAAAATATATAATTTTAGTTTTAAAATATAATAAAATTAGGTGTAGCCCGGCTGTACTTGCTGTAGTGGGCGAGCCGCCACTGGCATAAATCACATGTAGATTTTTTTTATGCATAATCAAGTGTTTACTAGTACAAAAAAATTATTTCGAAATTGTATTTTAGGTATCAAATTTGTTGAGCTTTTACAAAAAAAATAAAAGTATCATAAAATAAAATTGGTATTTGGGATACATAGATAACTGATTAAGAATGTCCTTTCTCCCTCCCCCAGTGGAACTTAGCAACATAATGTATTTTTCTTCGTATTCCAAAACATGTTCTCGTTTGGAAGAACAGGTGAAAAAGAACAATCCGTTATTTTTAGAGACTGAATACTTGTGTGCATTTCGTGACTATCTTTCTCCTCGCTCCCGAAACCAATATTTTCCCTGTGGATTTTTTTACGCAGTTTTCCCAATAGCGATAAAGGGACAATTGCGTTTTATCCTCTGAGGTTTTATCTTCTCTGTCGAATGTATCTCTTTCGCTATCGTGTGTTCTGCTCACAATGGCACGTGTTTTGTAATCTGCATCGACAGAAATAGAACAAATGGCGTGGGGTGTGGGGAAATAGGAGATAGAATAATAGATTGAATTATCTATGCGCTCTTAATCAAAATTCGAATTATATAAGTTATGTGCGTGTTGTTCTGATTAATTTCGGAACTTTAAAAATTACATTTTTATGCTAACTATCAGTGGCGGCCCGTGATCGAAGATGTTAGTGCAGCCGAAATCATGTGAATCCCCCCCCCCCCCCCTCCCTCTTATTTTCCACAACCCATACGTGAACGGAAATTCTTTATTATTTACTACTCAAATCGAAGTATCCTTCCAATTTTTACGAAATTATAACATGCGAAAAAATAGAAATCACTTACTTATTTTTTTAAATTAAAGCAATACTCCTTTCTTTTAAACATGCGAATCGGTCAATTTTAATATTAACTTAAATAACAAAACAACGGCAGGACCATGTCCTGAAACAACAGCACACAGTAAATGCATCACGAAAACCATTTCCGTTTGGAGATATTCTCGTAAATTCTCGTTTCACCCACGGGCCAAACAGCATATCGAACTTCAAGTGCAGCTGAAACAAGAAAATTCATTTCGGCTGTACCTTCTCACAAATGCAGTGGCATTGGCATAGGAGGAATCTCCATACTACGTAGAGGTTGCCATGGCAACGATGCAGCCGATTTCGAATTTCCCTTTTGGGCTGCACTTTTGATTGAATGAAGTTTTTCCCCTCCTGAATTATGCATTACGGTAACATGCGCTATTTATCGAAGAGTTTGTTTACTACCGTAGAAATTTCATTTTCGATTCTAATCTTCATTTAAGAAAATTAGTAAAATATCTGATTTCAGTTTTAAAATACACTAAGGAATTTAGGTGCAGCCCGGCTGTACTTGCTGTAGTGGGCGAGCCGCCGCTGGTGGGGGAAGAGGAGAGGGAATAAGAGATTGAATTATCTATGCTCTCTTAATCAAAATTCGAATCATATAAGTTCTGTGCGTGTTGTTCTGATTAATTTTGGAACTTTAAAAATTACATTTTTATGCTAACTATATACAGCTTAAAACCTAATAAAAAAAAAAGGAAGCTAAGTTATGTTGCTTTTACATATAATAGCAACACATGAAGTCAGTCAGTGTTTTAAACCCTCTTATCTCGACTTATATCACTAGTTATCCAAGCCACCCAATTAATGGCATATTTTCGATCAACAAACACCATATTTTTTTAATTGAATATAATTATTGTGTTGGTTTAATACGCTCGGGGACAATTTACTGTAAAGTTTCGAAGCTTTCTTTTGGACAGTGTCAAACCCAACACCTGAATTTAATCTTTGTGTTATGTGGTTCATTAAGCTAAATAAATATTTAAAATAATTTTTTTGCTCTGTTTTTTTTTTATTTATTTATTTAGGAGCGAAAATAATTACTTAGATTGCTGGATATTTCATTTTGAGAAATATATACTAAAACAGCGTCGTTTCTAAAAAAGAACACCTCAGTTTTAAGAACCCTTTCGCAAGAATAAATAACCACAGAGTAAATACCCGATTGCAAGGCCTTCGACTCTCTCCTCAGTTCATAAATAAAACCTCCGTCCTGTCATTTCCAACAAGAAAACTCTTGCGCAATTTCACACGTGTATAAAAATCCTTCTTTTAATTATTTATTCATCATTAAAGAAACGTATTTCGAAAGTGTCAGCACCAGCAAGGGCGTTTTGTCTTCCTTAACGTCGCCATCTTGAATGGAGTGTTGCCACGTTTGGCAATGTATTTCCAGATTAAATACTTTTCTCCGAATTTTTCTGTTTTCAAAATGGCGGATAGTCTTGAATTGGTTGCTTTTGTTGTACTTTTTAATGGAAAATCATTTCGTAATGCATTATGTGGTTCTTTGAGCGAAATATTTTGTAAAAAAAAATTCCACTTTTTTATTATGTTTTTATTTTCGATCAATGAACGAACGGAATTTGAGCAGTTCGAATGTTTGTCAAAATGAAGTCAATGTTTTAATAGTATAAGTACTGGATTTAAATGTGATTTTAAATATTTTCAAGAAATAAGGTTTAATGTTTTGTGTAAAGATATCACAGTCAATTTAACAGATTTTTACCATTTATTGTTTAATATCTACTTAAATGACGTTCCACTAATACAGCTACATACGATTTTTTTCTTCGGAAAATTTACCTAATTTTGAACAAAAACCGTTGATTTCTAACTGTAACTTCTGGATTGCGCAAGCCATTTTGTTAACTTGAAACCGATTGAAGGATAACAACTGTACTTTCATCGCTACCGCAATAATTCGTATATTTGTCACGTTAAAATAAGCCGACATGTATTGCTTTTGGCTGAGTTTTTTTTAATTTTATTTTGAAACCCATTTTAAATGCAATCTGCTATTAAAATAGAAAGTCATTTGCAAGTCAAAGTCGAAGTGGTTAAAAGCAAGATCAAAAACTATTTGTTTTTGCAATATAAAAATTCTATAAGAAAATATATTTATATACATTTAATACTTCTACAATGCTATGGAATTAAAAAGCACAATAAATCTCTTTAAAGAAATTTTGGGGGTACAGTATTCTGCTTTCACGTTGGCTTCATGCAAATATGCCATTCTTTAAATTTGGCAACTTCTGATATCCTGGCAACCCTTGTGTGTAAGGAAGACCTTGGCGACTGTTGGCGGTCGTGTGGGCGCGAGCGGAAACGACAAATTACATCTGAATGGAGTATTGTCTTTAGCAGCTCCTCTATGGGGGTGTGGATAGGAAGGAGATATCATTGTGTGATGCGTGACGACTCTGGAGACATCTCAGAAATAAAACAAAAAAGAAAATGTTCTTTGTCTTCTTTATATTTAGATATTCCTTTTATTTGGTGAGCGAATAATAATGATGATGATGACCGAATTCGACTTATTTATGGAATAACTGGAAACTGCGAATCATCAAAATTGGCGAACAGTCTATTAATGTATTTATAAGTTTTTCAAAATATGCAGTTAGAAAATAGTTAAACGGTTACGTAACAGAAATGTTTTGAGATTTAACGCAAGCTTGGAAAATAATTCGAAATATGTTATTTAACTATTTGAACTTAATTTACTTTTAAATTATTAATATTCTTTATTTTTGTTCTTGTTACGGTTAATGACGGTCACAAATCGCAAAAAATTTTACAGTTTAACAAACATTATCTTCAAAAATACTATTATTTGGGTGTTTATCGAATATGAATTTTCTTAAAAGTACTCAGTAACTACTTAAACGGTTACGTAACAGAAATATTTTTCAAGATATAACAAAAGCTTGGAAAATAGTTCGAAATGTGTTATTTAACTGTTTGACTTGTTTGAACCTAATTTACTTTTAAATTATTAATATTCTTAACTTTTGTTTTTGTTACGGTTAATGACTGTCACAAATCCGCAAACATTTTTACAGTTTAACAAACATTATCTTCAAAAATACTATTATTTGGGTGTTTTTCGAATATGAATTTTCTTCTAAGTACTCAGTTACTGCATACTTATTAATGTAATTTTAAGTGTTTCAAAATTTTTAATTAGAAAATAATGAAACAATTTTATAGCAGAAATAATTTTTAAGATGTAAAGCAAGCTTAGAAAAAAAATTAGAGATGTTAATCTTTCTTTAAAACATGTAGTTTGTTAGGTTAACTTTAAATTACCCTGGAATGTCTATTTAAATTTTAACACAGATAAAAGCTATATTTTTAATTTACAATTTTAATTAATTTTGTGTAGGTTCAGTGACCCCCTAAGCCTGAATAAAATTAATTTTATTAGCGAATTAAAGGACTAGAAGATTAGAAATTGCCCAATTTGTAAGATGAAACTTAAATTAGACCTTATAATGGACACTGCATTGGAACATGCATGCAACAAATAAATACTTTTTAGAAAACTGTTTAATATTACGTAATCTATAAAAAAAAAAGTTGAAAAATAATGGGAATTGGAAATTTTTAGCACTGTTGAGTTGGGAATTTTGAATCGTTAAGTTTGGTGTGGTTAATTAACACTAAACCTACCACGCGCGGTCAAATGACCGTTTTTGATATTTCGTTTAGAATTTCTTGTATACAACGTTACTGTATCGCCATGTAACTTATTGACTTTTCCTATAATATACATACAACCCATTTTTCAATATTCACAACTTTCTTTATTCTTTACTTCCCGAAAAAAATGTATAGCATGTCTAGTCTACCACGAGCGGTCATTTGACCATTTGAACAATTCATGTTATTTACGACTCTATTCTTCGGAAAGAGTACTCCTGAAGTTGTTTTACGAGTCCACGATGTAATTGTGGATCTACCGTGTTGTGGTAATCCAGCCATCTGGGCACCAAGCGTCCTGTCGGCCAACCAGGCAACGCTGTACAGACCGCGTCGGCCCAACCGGGTGGCACGGGTGCACAGTGGCGGCGATTCGGGGGGGCAAGGGGGGGCGGCTGCCCCCGTACTTTTTTCTGATGTTGCCCCCGCACTTTTTTAATATTGCACTTTTTAAAACTATATTACAAGTCAATTGTTCTATTGCATTGCCGAACAAAGGAAAAAATTTGAACCCCAACTTCCTCCCACTACTAAGGTTCAAACCCCTTCCATTGAAAGTCAAGTGAAATTTTTTTTGAACGAATGTGGTATCGTTATTATTTAAAAAAAATTCAACATTTAAAAAATAAAATAAATTCTCTATCTAAATTGAGGAGCTTTGTTTTCAGATTTCCAGACAGACAGCTGCTAATTTAATCCATTGATTGGTGCCTCATTGCTTACTCAATCCAGGCCCATTACTCATTCTGTTTTTATTTTTTTCGGAAAAAGAAATAGCATATATTTTCTTTACATAGAAAAATGCAACTGTATGACCTTCAATTCTAAAAATAGATCAAACCTCCTTCTTTTATTTATGACTAGTTGCAACTTTTTACATTAAAATAGTATCCGGTATTAATAAAATGCGTTAAAATGTAGTATTGTGTAATCTATTGGCGCCGAACAATTGCGTAATTTATAGGCCTGTAGATAGGAGGGAAGGGGTCATAGGTTAGCCATTAATGTCTTTGATTTGATCTTCGTCTGCTCTGCTTTTTAGCAAAATGAAGCGAATTTTACAAAATTCAGTTTTAAATTACTTTAATAAAAAGAACAAATGTGAAGTTGAACATGACAGCAACACAAGCACTACTGTTTCCATTCAAGAAAGCTTGTCTGTTTGCTTGCAATCTACGTCACAGAATTTTCAAAATCGCGCAAGTATACGTTTAAAGATACCATTATCTTGATTTTTAGCATTTATATATCATATTTCGAAATCTTTTACATTATTCATATTATGCGATAGTTCTTCAATTTAATTTAGCATTAATTGTTCAATTTATAATTTAATTTCAAACTATTATTGGAAAAATTATTCGTATTTCAGTAATTATTGATATTTGTAAGTTTCGAATATTATTGCACTCCATAAAATGTGTAACGAAGGTACAGTTTAATTAAATATCTTTGCTGCAAGAAGATTCAAAATATATCTATTCACGAGAATAGATATATTTTGAAAACTTTTGTTTAAATATGGATTTATTCATACACGGATGAAATGTTTTTGGTTTTCCCAAAATATCCATTTAAAAAGAATAGTAATAATTATTCGACAATGAGACCTTGTGATTATTATTATGATTTTGGTTTAGAATTTTACAAATCCGTGTTGGAAATCCGTGTTATGTCCGAAGAAAATTAATATTATTTGCAAATGAAAGCTAGGGAAGATTAGAAATTGCCTAACTTGTAAGATTAAATTTGACCTCTGAACGGATACTGCATTGGAAAATGCTTGCAACCAATACTTTTGAGAGAACTGTTTAATATTACATAATTTATAAAAATTTTGAAAATGTATATAAACTGGAACTGGGAATGTTTAGCACTGTTGAGGTGAGAATTTAAATCGGAAAGTTTGATTTGGTTAAAATAACGTAGCACTAGAGCTGCAGATTGGGCTATTGCCGACAATTCGGGTTCGGGACCCTTC
Source organism: Troglohyphantes excavatus (assembly GCA_963932185.1). NCBI lineage: Eukaryota > Metazoa > Arthropoda > Arachnida > Araneae > Linyphiidae > Troglohyphantes > Troglohyphantes excavatus. The sequence continues at coordinate 72,330,939 of OZ010670.1, forward strand.
TACAAGGAAAAACCCGGGAACAATGCTTCGTATTTTTGAACAATGGTCATATATAACGAGGACAACACTTGAGCTGGCTAACGGCGGCTTTATTGTTCGTTACCACACATATATTATAAGGAATCTCAAGCTTTAAATTTGTTCTCTAAATTGATTTCATAATTAGGGAGTGATTTATTAATTTTAAAAGTAGTTATTGATAACTGTTAAATATAGTTAATGACAATGATAACTGTTGATGCTATTTATCTGCCAACGTATTCATGTTTACTTGAACGAAAATTAATAATTTTTTTAATAAAAAAAATTGGTGGGGGTTTGTGAGATATATTTGTTAATTTTTGTGGGGTTAAGGATTCCCCCCTCTTGGTGAGAGGGATAGATGCCTAAAGAAATTCGTGGCTCAGTCACTGAACCCCCATGAAATAATCAATCACTCAACCTCCATAAAATCTATACCCACGTTCCTGCAAACTGTAAGAATTTGCCTCAGGGTCTCAAAAGTCACACCACAAATGTAGAATTGTAAATGGTGCAGGAAATTTTCTAGGGATTGGGAGGGTGAGGAAAGAAAATTTCCTCCATTTCTTTTTCAACACTGACACCAATGGAAAGGATGCCTATCCCTTTGGAGGTCGGTCAATAAGTCAGTTAATTAGATTCATTACAACAGTCCGTATCACTCCAAAATAAAAAAAAATTGGAAAATAATCGAAAATGGGTTAATAGTCGACCTGGGCGTCTCGTACCTATTTTAAATTGGTATTCTTTCCTTCAAATAACTCAAAATAGAGAGTAAATATAAATGTGCAATATTTATTGTTTTGGTGTTCGTTCAAAATTTTTATTACTACCCCCCCCCCCCCCCCCCCCTCCACACACACTTGTTTCATCTTGATCTTGCCCCCCCACTTTTACCACCCAATCGCCGCCACTGCGGGTGCAGACCGATTCACGGCAGGCGGCGCTGACGGCAACGGAAAATGTGCAATACAAAATACAGTAATTTGTAAAAAATGTGCTGAAAATGCATAAATGTAAATACAACTTTTCTAAATAGAAAAAAAAATGTTTATTATCCAATTGGCTAAAATATATTTTTATATTAAGATACATATTTCTTTGTGACGTGGTCATTTGACTGCTCATGGTAGGATTAGGTATACATTAAATGTCGGTAGGTTTAGTGTTAACTTCTCACTAGAGCTGCATATTGGGCTATTGGCGACGGATCGGGGAATATCTCGAAGGAAAGACCCGGGAACAATGCCTCGGTATTTTTGAACCCTGTTAAGAAAACGCCGGCGACACCTGAGCTGGTACCCGACACCTTTTAGTTTAGAAATTTCTTGGTTCATCCCCGCCCCCTCCCAAAAAAAATGCCAATAGCTGTCGTACATGAACCAATTTTAAAGACGTGTTCGCGTCAAAATAGTTTTGGTGTCGCACCCTTATCGATTCAGATATTCCGCCCTCGAGTCCTGTCGCAACTCCGGTACCTCCACCTCAGTTGCAGCAACGTCTGCATCCGTGACACCAAACGATTCGAAGGTTTTTTTTTTTCCGCGACAAAATCTCTGCGGGCGAAGAAAAAGAAAACAAAAACCTCCTCGAATGCTGATCACAACCCAGAAGTGGGGAATGAACGCATCGCGACCGTGACCCGTTCCTGTCAAGTGCACGCACTACAACTCAACTCGCCTTCTTTGTATTCTTCGGGTGGCGGGAAAGAAACGGGGTGAAGGCCATTCGAATGGGATGCGTTCTTTTTGCGGAACTGTTATTTCACTTTTTTTTTGTTCTTTTTAATGTCAGTTTTACATAAAGACCAACTAACTAAATATTTTTGGAGCCAGTAAATTTGGCGAAATCGTGCGAGGGGTCAACCATACATTGCATAACACACATGCAGGGGAAAAGATTTTCTGTTCTGCATGAATTTATGTTGTTTATAAGTCCTTTCTTTACTACAAATAAAATTTAAGCTAAAACTCAATTTAAGTAAAAAAAAATACTAATTACTTTTTTGTGCGTGAACACAATAGTTCGACACACATTAATCTTTACAAGGCAAAGCATTTGCCTGTAAGCACCATAATCAACTGCTCGAAGGGGGTACCAGCTGATATCCTGAGTTGCCGAAGACCGGAGACCACAATTGTCCGGAGCCTTAAATCGACGTTAGGAGTCGTGACATTAGCGCACGATACGTGCGTGAGCTTAAAACTGTTGACCAGATGCCGCGTATAACACAATTCAAACAAAAAAAAAAGCATGGCCTTGGCGCCAATTTTCAGAATCGCGACAAAAATAGAAGAAGCGCAACATAAAATAATCGCGACGAGGAGTATCGTAAGTTAGGAATTGAATATAAATCCATACAAGACAGAAAATAACTTCCCTTTATTTGTGTTACGCACTATATGGACGCCCCCTCTCACGATTCCGCCATACATACAAATATTTTATGTTTGAAGTCGATTAAGGAATTTCTAGAGGTACGCCTATGTCTCACACAGTTCAATTCAACTAACCTTTCAATTAGTCAAGCATAATGTCGCGCTAATTTTAGTGCAAGTTCTCTATATAAGAAGGTACATTAGAACTCTAATTATCCGAACACCAGTTAACCGGATTAAACTAAGCGGATAGCTAATTATCCGGATCGCTTCGAGAAAAGAAATCATCAAAACCCACATTTAAAAAGTTTTTTTTATCGGTGAATGATATTGTTTTTTAATAGTCATTAAATTACATTACATACAGAGTTCTAAGTTAGTCATTTCAACAGAATATAAAAATAAGAATTGGTCTCCAATTTAAACCTCGTCAACACAAGAAAGAACGCACCCAGCTACGTCCGCCTCGTACATGCTTTGCTTTACTTTAAGGTTTTACATGCATACGCGCCTTATTTCCTATCTAATCCAAGAAACCAAATTCATGTCATGGTTTCTTAAACTAGGTAATCTTGAATTTACTACTATGAATATTAAATCCATAAGTCATCTTTTGACATTAGTAAGAGAACAGTCGAGAAATCGGTTCACTTGAAAGAACAGGTGAAAAATACCAGTCTGTTCCGTCTTCGGGATATTTCGGATGTTGACGACGCTCGTGCTCAAAGGATTGTCTTGAGTAATAACTGCAAGTGAAAAGAGGAGACAGGTAGATTGACGCAATGGAAGACTTTTTCAAAGGATTAGAAGCTGTTTCCTTGTCTCGACTTTCCTTCAACACTGTTCGCAGTACCTGTGGAATTTATTTTATAAACCGGCGCCATGTTTTGAAATTAGAACGAAATGATATTAAATGTGTCGATACACAGAGCAGGGTGGCAACATAAAATGGAAAACCGGGAAATCAGGGAATTATCGTAGAATTTTTTAATTCTGGAAGTGTCAGGGAATTTTTTCAAACTTTCACAAAAAATCGGGAAATTTGCAAATTTGGATCATTGAAACGCCAATTATCGTCAGTTATGCCCTTTATTCTGGGTAGTTTAGTTAACATTTCCTTTTAGTTCTAAAAAAGAATTTAAATAAAAAAAGAATAGTTATGCGCATTTTCATATTTTCAGTTTTATTTTTGTAAATATGTGAACCACTGCTGGAGGGAGAAACAAAAGCTAAGTGTGTTGGACTTTAGATGAAATATAGACTAAATTAGACATGAATATGCGATTTATTGGAGATTGGAATAGGAAATAGGAAGCATATAAAACATTTAAAATTATATACAAAAGAAATAATTGGAAAAACCGTCTTTTTTTTTTTTTTTTGCCGTAGCTGCTTCCAGAGAACATGTTTAATTACTATTATGCCTGTCGCAATTGTATAACGTGTGTTGTATCCATAAATTATTTTAACTGTCAATAGATATTGCTTATAAATTTTCATTTATAGTGCAATATATTTATTGTAGTGTATATACCTTGTTTCTATAGAAAGCAGGTATTGCAACATTTCTCAATGTAATTGTAAAATCAGGGAAATTTTTGTGACACCATCATGGGAATCAGGGAACTTTTTTTCTAGAATTTTGTTGCCACCCTGCAGACGATAAATCGTGAAAAGTTCTTCGGAGATACCCTAATTTGTATTCTAATATCGCAAGGATCCTCTATAGCTCATCCTATTCGAAGTAGCTTAACGTTATTAGGCATTAAAAAATTAAATTCTTAAAGAATTAGGTTAACATGGCCGCCTGTTGCCATGAAACAAGCGGACGACGAAACAGACTTGGTTACATTTTCACCTTCATTTCTTAATTTTAACTTGTTATTAGGAAATTGTAACTTTAAGAAAAAAAATCCATATTTAACTTACACTTTAAACAATAGCCTATATTCTATTTTATATATGCTATTTTTAGAAATTGATGCTTCGAATGTTTGGGTTAATGGCTATGATAGTTGTATCAGTGGCGTACGCAAGGGGGGTTTGTCGGGGGGGGGGGGGGGGGGGGTCAGAACCCCTCCCATTCGTCTGTAAAGAAAAATTTATGTCCATATATTCATAATATTTTTTTTAAAAATGTGCTCAAGACTTCTTTGATTTCGTATTATTAGTTTTAAATTTAATTTATTCTTTATCTGGTGGGGAAAACGGCTAAAAAGCCGAGGACGCAGAGACACATCCTACGTTAAGTTACTACCTACTGGTTAAGTTAGGAATGCTACGAAGTCGCCGGACTGCCCATAAAAGGTTGTCATCATGAGAGAGAGAGTTTCGATTCTCACGGATTCTAGTGACCATATATGTACAATGGACATGAAACCGGGGTTTTAAAGACATAACTTAGGAGAATGGCTTGTACAAATGCATGGAATTGATGTAATGTTGAAAACTATATAGTAATGTATAATAATATCATTATTAAAAAAGAGAAAAGGTTTAAGAAAGGACCAAGAAATAAAATTCGAAAGAAACGTGGTTACATATACTTGATACTTTTTTCAATTTAAACTAACAAAGGTGAGTGAGGGTGTAAAGATCACACGCCATATCCATACCGGCTACTGAGTTGTATGGCGTTTACCGTTTACCACAATTCAAACAGCATCGCAAAGTTGGCGATGGTACTGTGCAACTACAATCTTTTATACAACAATTAACTGTATTATAGTTGATAAATAATCTGTATCCAAGCGCAATTCGCCAATATGATTCCTAACTGTCCTACTTTTACTATATACGTGATTGCAAACTGGACCTGATTTTCTATGAAGCATGTTAGGTCTAGTTTTATGACCTTTTGGGAAACCAACTTTTATTTAACAGTACATCAATTATATAAAAATAATATTATTTTTCAACCCTTGAAATATTATTTTAACCCTTTGCACTCCGTGAACAACATTGGCATTTGCGTTCTTTCTACTGACCAGTTATTTCTCTTTCTGCTATTTTTTTTCTCAATATTTTTTTATGCTCATAAAGCAAGGGGGGGAAATCATCTGTTTTGGATCTGCAAGAGAATAATTGACAAAAAAAAAAATCCATGTTTTTAACAAAATCATGCCGTTTTCGTTTATTTTAAAGAACAAGAAACCAAAAGAACAAATCGTTATGTCGTCGACTGAGAAGCAATATCGGAGTACAAAGAGTTAAACATTATTTTCAATGATATAAAAATTAACGTAATATGCGATGTTTTTCAGTCTTGGATATTATTTTTTGAAAAAGCCCTTCTTTTGAATCGGAAGATGTGAAAAGGGGATCTGATACATAAGCTTAACATAGCACGTACCCCCCTTTTTACATCCTCCTATTCAATTAAAGGAGGCCCTATAGTACTGAGTTTTTTTTATATCAGACCCAGATTTCCACCCTAATATATGAAATAAGAACTTTGCGGTGGTAAATATCACATGACATTTAAAAACAACATTTTTTGATACCGTTGGTAGGGATTTGTTGTAAATTTGACGCTTGAAATAAACGATACGATCTCGACTTTGGCATTCTCTGATCGTTTCCTTCTCTTTCAGGACGGAGGGAAGCAGCAGCAGAACGGCGGGACGACCCCTGCCACCAACGGCGTCACGCAGGAGAAGGAGCACGCCCCTCCGCCCCTGGAAGTGGTCGAGATCGAGAAGTCCAGCCCCAAGATCATCAAGGCCAAGATCCCCGACAGTCCCGTGCAGAAAACCAAAGAGGAGGTGAGGACACTTCAGTCTCTGTACCTTCATTTTAATAAATGCCTTGACTATGTAAAGTGCTGGATTTACTACTAGCAGCCAGCCGCTGCCGGCAGCCTACAATTTTTTTTACAATATATATATATATATATATATAAAGGTGCAGTCGTTATAGTTATAGACAGGTTCAGTTAGGATGGTATCAAACAAAGGCTGAGTTCACATCTTTTATTGTTCAGGACATCAGAGCAAGACCTCCTAGCTTCGAGGTTACATCGGGAATCTCTATATAATACGGATACTTTGAGAAGGAGAATGAACCCTGGACACCTCTGATTGGTTCATCTCAGTTTTAGTTCGCATTTTTAGGTTTGGGTTTGGCTTTTCGAAGTTGCGTGGGAGTGAAAGCAGTCACATGAGGTATGTTTTTTTACTGGGAAAAGGGGGCTATATCCAAAGTTAAAGAAAGTTAATTAAAGTACTTGTATAAACGTATAGTGCGAGGAGAGTTATAAAATATCTTATATATATACGATTTATTGTTCTTTTTATTGAAAATTATAAATATTTCTTATAGATTATTTGACGTCAATTAGGCTTATATTCTAAGATATGTGGAAATTCATATTCAGAATAAAAAGTTTGATATAGTTAAGGAATAAATAAAAATAAGTTATTCCTTAAAAAAATAACCCTGAAGTTGTAAGAAAAAACACATAACAAATTCATTATATCTTTAACATTATAATTTTACTCATTTTTCTCTGGTGAGCACGTACAATGGCACGCGTCGCACATCTCTAAGAGTGGACCTGTATATATATATATATATATATATATATATATATATATATATATATATATATATATATATATATGAAAGAATATTTCTGTAACCACCCCTCTTTTAAATCCCGAATTCCTTTGTCAAACCCCTCTTAATATTCCGTAACATATATCCCTTAAAATACTTAAGTGTAATTTGCGCATTTTCCCTCTTGGTCATAAAACTCTCCTTTGCCTATAACAAATCACTCCGTTCTCTTGAGTTATGCTGACTCTTCAAGGAGTTTTCTACCCACGCACATATTTTCTAATTCCCCATCACTCAGGGATTTCTAAGTTCAACTGCACCCGTTTCCCCTAAAATTAGCCTTGAACGAACAACGACTGTGGTCCGAGACGATGATAATTCCCTTTTTCCCTCTTCATGTCATGTAATCATCCCTATGTGAGAAGACTTCGATTCTGTTTTCCGCTCCGTGAAGACGTGTCCTGGCTTTGAGCTCTTTGTGAATAAACTTGTTCTTTGTAATGTACCACTCGACCCGACCATGAATTAAATTACGACTGCACACCACCATAATGGGATGACCACCCTATGGGTCATTTCATAAGTCGGACAGGATCAGAACACCTGCATTTTTCGATTTCAACAAATGAAAAGATTGCAACGCTGCCACGCCCTAACAGAGCGAGAGAAGTGTACTGTCCCGAACTGAAACTGAATGTGCGCTTTCTCTCCGATCAACACCGCTGTGTGCACCACTGTTTTCCAAATATGCAGACATTTCGAAACCACCAGTATGTACCGTGCACTCCAGACAATGGCGGATCTCCGTAACAACACCCTACGCGTGACGCATCCAGCGACGTCGCCTCAAAACAAACAATCTAGCTGTCCCGCGCTAACCCCAACAATCCAGTGAGTCGATCGCCAACACCAACAAACCTCATCCGATGGATGCCCGACGTGCAATCCGGCAGTCAGGAACTCTAGCGCCGACCACCCGATGAGAGATCCCAGCCGACCACAACAAAGCGCGACGCATCTTCTTCGAAGCACTCCAAGCCTCTGTGCTCCAATCACTCTAGCGCCGACCCCTCGATGACAGATCCCAGCCGACCACAACTCTGCAAGTAATCACATTCCGCAAGAGACCGTCCCTCCTCCCCACCTCTGTGAAATCACGGATCTCTTTGACAAAAAGCTCCAGTCAATCGTCAACAATCGTACCACCGTCAGTGCCCAGCTTGCAGTTTTTTTTTCAATGCTCCGATCTCCCAAACATCAACGCACATCAATTCCATCGCTTATGGCCTTAACGTAAGTAGGCAAATCACCCCATCTAAAGTGCCACGTCTACCATCCCCAACAGAGTAGGAAACGATATGCAACTTCGGAAAAACCACACCCAATACGCACAACTTTGAAAACAGCTGTTCCGAAGTGTCAAAGTGAGGTTGTTTATCCTTATCGAAGGCAACGTGTTTTCTAGCCTACAGAGACTGGAAAGATGGATTCTACAGTGTTGTTTTTTACTGAGGCCTGCAGGAGGTACCGTGATATAAACTCTACCGAAATATATGAAAAAGAGTTTAAGTATTTTAAATTTAATTTGGTGCAATTTAATTTGAATAGTAATTAAATTAGTAAGAATTTTTTTAAAGCAACTTTGATTTTTTTTTACTTTAAAATTGCAGAAGTTTAAATTGAGTTTTCTTTTCTTAGTTCACTTAGAATTAATTTTAAATGTTTATTAATGAACTGATATTAATTTTTCATATTAATGATTTTTAAGTGTTTCAAATTAAATTTAATTTTTGTAAACAAAGATTTTTTTGCAATAAGATTTAACAGTTGTAAATGTTGGATAATTTCAAGGAATTAATTAGACTTAATAGTTTATTTCAAAATATAATAGATTCAGAATTATTTTTTTTTAAACTTTAACTTTAATTATTTTTATTTTAATAACCATTTTTAAAACAATTTTTACATATAATAATTTTTATGGTATTTTAAACAACAAAGGAATATATGAATAATTGTGTGACATTGAGTTTATGATCGTAACATTTTTTTTGAATATGATGATTATGTTCTCTTACGTAAACTGTGTGATATTTTATTATGATCTGAAAATAGATTTTATTTTTGAATTTTAATTATTCTTATTTTATTACCTATTATTTTTAATTTGTTATATTTGTTTAACCTACAGTTTACAATGTCAATAAACGAAGATAATCTACAACAAACACCAAATACTCAGGGATCTTTAATTTCACCTGAGAATACTAACTCTAATTCTGCCATGAACCAACAGGCTCCTTTAAATGAAACTGAGGCTAGGTCTTCGAATTTTACTCGGGCTACGAGCATAATTTTCCCAATTATCTTCCTTCTTTGGTATGTTTTGACGAGGGGATGTCCACATGTCAATTTAGACATGTCAAAACTCCATCAAACACCCAACATGTGCGACATCCACAAAATGTCACTAAAAGGGAAGATCCCGACCAGTGCCTGACCCCGATTTAGGACTTTTTTCCACGTCCGGATACATAAAAACCAAATCAGTTGAATGGCTTCAAGTTTATATCTATAATTTCAGTAGTGCTTAGATTTTTTATTACCATGTATTTTATTATTTTAAGTTGTTCATTTTATTTGTGTAATTGTTATCAAATGTACCTCAAGTCTTATATTATGTTAGTGCACTTAGTTTCCACTTTCCATGGAATGATAAAGAACTTTGAAACAATCAACCTAACATAGGTTCACGAGGATCCTCATCACTCAACATTCACTCACTGAAAGTGAACTGATTTCAGAAAGCACAAACTTTCTTCAATGGCCATCTTTATTTTTTTTCAACACATTTTTGATGACAAAGGTCCTTCAACAAATGGCGGCCAAAACAACATCTTCCATAAAACATGCAATTTTAATACAAAACTTGTATTAAAATTTGTAAAAAAATTTGTTTTTTCGTTTTCAGGTACTTTGGCGACAACTCGAACTGATGAAGTTGAGTTAGTCTTTCATTTAAAGTTCAAGACAAAAATTGAATTTTCGAGGAGAAGGGTATTTTGAGTAACGTTATGTACGAAGATGTTTGTTGAAGCCTACCATTTTCTACAATTTTCATATATTTTTTTTAACATGTGAGAAACATCACACAACAGTTTCTTCAGATTTTTAGTTTTGTCGACATGTCATTTTGTTCATAAAATTTCAGTATTATGTGTTTACCTGTTCTGCGCGCATTTAATCATTTAATCAATTTAGTCATTTCTTTTGAAAATTAGTTTTGATATTTTAAAGTGTTTCAGTGTATATTTTTTCTGTATTTTATATCTCAAAAAGTCAATGTTTTTTTGATAGCAAATTTTTATATAATCATATTTTTGTGAATCGAATCGAGGCACAGTCGTTTGCACACCCATGTCCATGAGTTTTCAAAATTTTCGTTACCACTGTCATTAATATTTCTTTTTTCTTTTTCCATTTTCAGATTCTTCATGTTGATCCGATGGTCTGATCAATCATTTGGTTAACTTCCTCTTCATTTCTTTGCTTGTCTTTTTCTCGCCTTGGTACTCATCGCAGGCGAAGTGTAACACTTTTGCGGGAGGGATATGAAAGAATATTTCTGTAACCACCCCTCTTTTAAATCCCGAATTCCTTTGTCAAACCCCTCTTAATATTCCGTAACATATATCCCTTAAAATACTTAAGTGTAATTTGCGCATTTTCCCTCTTGGTCATAAAACTCTCCTTTGCCTATAACAAATCACTCCGTTCTCTTGAGTTATGCTGACTCTTCAAGGAGTTTTCTACCCACGCACATATTTTCTAATTCCCCATCACTCAGGGATTTCTAAGTTCAACTGCACCCGTTTCCCCTAAAATTAGCCTTGAACGAACAACGACTGTGGTCCGAGACGATGATAATTCCCTTTTTCCCTCTTCATGTCATGTAATCATCCCTATGTGAGAAGACTTCGATTCTGTTTTCCGCTCCGTGAAGACGTGTCCTGGCTTTGAGCTCTTTGTGAATAAACTTGTTCTTTGTAATGTACCACTCGACCCGACCATGAATTAAATTACGACTGCACACCACCATAATGGGATGACCACCCTATGGGTCATTTCATATATATATATATATATATATATATATATATATATATATATATATATATATATATTACAGAAGTTTGATATTTGTAAAATAACCTAAATTAGGCTAAACCGGTGCTCGGCTATTTTTTCCATGTGTAGTAACCCCTGCTTGCCCCAACTTTTTTTTTTTTTTAAATATATTGTACTTTGTTAAGTCAACCTTTTTGTACATGCAGTGTGACCGTCACGGGAAAGTCTGCAAACAGGATTGCTATCGCGTTAAATTAGACGTTCTAATTAGATTGTGTGTGGGGAGGGGAGTTAAAATTGTTTTCTACTAGTATCATCAGTCAACTTGACCACTTGTTTTCTAAGTTTCACCCCCATTGAGTCAAATCATCCGTTTCTATAAGCTTTCGTATAACACAATTCAATCTAGGTATTTACTTGAAGTGGTAAGACAGTAGGTACCTCTTTTCGGACTCGGTTATATGTTTCTTTCAGATTTAATGATCAGTTTTATAAGTAAGGTATTACAGTAGTAACATTAACGTGTTACAAATCAGTATTTGGTCGTTAGAACGCACTTTGTTACAGCTTGGCCGTACTACAGCCCAGATTAAGCAATCAATCGTCCTTAACGGTTGAGAAATTATTAATGGCCAAAATTTTATATATATACTGACATTTTCACGTTAAAATTAAATTAAATTGTAAATATTGCTTAAAACTGCATATAAATATATTTGAATTTTATACAATGTGCAGAATATTTTAGAAATAATGATTGATTACAAAACTTTCGAGTTGGTAGGTACGGTAGTTCTATGACGGGTTCTCCTTAGTTGTCATTCTCCTAAGTAACACACTTAATATTTCCGACCGTGTAGGACTGTATTTCTTGTGTTTTGATTAATTGAAAGGAAGGATGATATATATATATATATATATATATATATATATATATATATATATATATATATATATATATATATATATATTTATTGCGAATTTTTAAGTGTTGTGGAACGTCTTCACCTTTCCACGTTTGTGATCCTTCCATTGTTGTCCCTTGAAGGCACATGTCCACATTCATAGTTTTTGTCCCAAGTATTAAATTTGCTTTATTCTGTTGGACACAAATGGTCTTAAATTATCGGAAGAGGTTTTAATCCAGACGAGAGTGATGGTTGAGTCAATCCATGATCATCAATGAATGCGATTAGAGGGCAAATGTAGAATGGGTACAACTATTGAATTAAGTCGAGTCAAGAGGAGAGCCCTGTCATAAATTTTGCAATGGGAGCCACTGTTGATTTGCTGCAAAGAAGTCGAGTCTGCACTTGGCCTTGCTCATTTGTAGATTGCTGCACCAACAGCTTGCTGGGATGTATCGGCTTGTCCATGGATTTGGATTGAAGTGTCATTGGGCAAGATAACACTTCTTGCACTTGGTTCACAACCAGTTGAGTCAGAAAGCTCAACCACTCCTTGAGCTCCTTTTAAGGAAAAGGAGTTGAGTGAAACCACGCAAAGTCTTTGAAGAAATGTCTTTACCTTGGAAATGATTGGTGGAATTAGTTCCAGGGGATCAAAAAGCCTTGCAATCGTGGATAGCACTTCTCGTTTGGTGTAACTTTCTTGGACAGTCTTACAGTTACCTTAAAGGTGAAGTAGTCTTCATTTCAGCACCAAAGCATTCCCAAAGTCTTGACGGCAGCATCTTGAGACGCAAATGAGCGTACAAAGTTTGCATCGTAGTAATACTGGATGGTTGGACACCGACTTGTGAAGCCCCATGCCTCCCTTGTGCAGGAGTTGAATGAGATCAGATTGTCGACTTTTAGCGTGTTCTAAGGTTTCTGCACATGTCATCGACGTAGAAGTCATTGCGGGCTACATCAGAAACCACGGGATGGTTCTTCCGTTCCTCATCGGCGAGAGCCTTCAGAGTTCGTGTGGCAAGGAATAACACACACGATGAGCCGTAGATAACTGTTCTTAACTGAAATTCTATCATCAGGATTCGTTGTAAACTTCTGTCTTCTGGTGCTACCAGAATCTGCCGATACATTTTTTTTTATATCAGCACTAAATGCCAATTGATGTTTTCTAAATCCAGTTGCAATGGAAAATAAGTCTTTTGAACAATATCATCGTTGAGTAGTGGATCAAGTTGAGCGAGATGCCTTTGTTTGTCTTTGAGGAACCGTTGTAGACTATATTTCAAGGCGTTGATGAACTTTCCTGACGCAATATGGCGTGATCTGGATACGTGTCTTCACTAGTTTCTATAGTTTACGCTTCACCCTAATAACCTCAAATAGAACAATTTCTGAGTCTCTGAAACATACTCATTTACACAAAACGTAGATTAAAATTGAGTTTTGAAATTAACGAATTCTTCTATATTTTCATTAAATTTAGATTTCTGCACCTGAAAGAACGTTATCGGCAATTTAGAAGTTAAATCAAACTTTGCAGAACTAATTGCACTATTGTTTTTAATTTCCGACACCTTAAAATTTTCATGAAATCTAGTAAAGAAATATTTGAAATTTACCGCCACTGTTTCTAATTTCTTGAATGGCCTCGTCACATTCCGAAGATAAATGTTCTTCCTATACACCATACTGTTCAAAAAGCTTGCTTGATTCGTTCTGCATGTCGCCCTGCTTCCTTTTGCATTCGACTTTATAGTATTTACCGTCTACATCTTTGTGTCGGTCATCAAACTTCGTTATGGCGATGAGTTTTGATTTCACTCGCCCACGCATACGATTAAGTTATTTAATTGTTTTCATCTTGATTATTGCTTCGCTCTCTCTCCGTCTTCGATGGGACCATATATTTCCGCGATAAAGTTTAGAACTTTAAGAGAACTTTCTCAATAGTTTTGCAACGCGTGCCACCGCACGGGACTGAGCGTTTAGAGGGAAAATGAATTATCATTTTTAAAAAACGCCATTAGATTTTTTCCCCTTTTATGTCATTTGTTGTTGTTGCTTATCCTCCATAGTCTGACGGAGTCAGACAAGATCCACGAGACCAGTGACTCTCAGGAAGTCGAGCACAAGGAGAGGATCGCAGTAGATATCTTCCCTGGAGAGGCCCATGCATTCCATTATGTGCTCTGCAGAAGCCTGATGGTCGAGGCACTTAGTGCAGGTGGTGAAGACTTCCTTGCCCTAAAAAAATGATAGGCACTTGATGTGTGCGCTAGCAAGCCTAGAAAGAGCAGACCGGGAGCCTCTGTCGTATGGGGAGGTCTAGAATCAGGCCTGGCTGTAATTTGTGGTTGTTTATATATCGTAGGACGTGCATGTTTACCGATCCCTTGTGCTAGGGATCTTTTTTCTGAAGATTCTGTATAAATAACGGACTCTGCACTTCACTATAAAATTTGAAATAAAATTAAAATATTTTTGGTTAGTTTCGCATGGGGTCACAACTAATGGAATGATTCCTGGTTGCGCGTCAGCGAGCGAAAGGATGTTTTGTACAATTTAAAGTAGCGGGTACAATTAGTTGAATGTCCAATAGTTGCTAGCCTTACAGCATTCGCCAGACAAAATAATTCATGTCTAAGGATTTTTATCTTTTATGGTGGTTAATTTTATTGAATTTTTGTTTCCAGATCAACAACTCCCGCAGCTCCACCCCCTTGGACGGACACGCCTCCATTCCCGACTCCCCCCACAGCTCCCGCAGCACCAACAGTATCGGGGGCGGGTCCACCTCCAACGGCCCCGCCACCTCCCTGGAGGAGGGCGTCCTCAACCTCAACATGAGCGCCTCCGAGATGCGCCAAATGCTCGCCAACCGCCGCAAGAAGGACCCGAAGAAGGAGCAAATGGACATCCGACAGAAGTACGAGATCATCCAGCAGATGTAGAGTTGCTGCAAATGTACATTTTAATTTTTTTTGGAAGGTCTTTGGCTTGTCAATGAGCCTTTAGGGGATGCTTGTTTTCTGGAGTGAGTGTCGACTTGTCGTAAGATTTGGCGTAGAAATTCACTTTTGAATATTTTTGTTGTAATTTAAATTGGAAAAATAAAATATCGCCAAGTTTTACATAGAAAAGTCCACTAAAGGTTCGTTCTAAAGCTCTTTACCGAATTGGTAAGCTGTTCTTGGGACATCACTAGGAAAATATATAGGTTATAAATTCGCGTAACTTTGTTTTATTCGTATCTTCAAAATTTTGTCAATTTAAAATAACCTGGATTTGTTAGTTTTGTTCGATTCTAGTTTGGAACTGATACAAATTCTAGTACGAAAGCTTGTTAATCAAAGCTGTTGTTCAATGGGGAAACAGGGATTTTACGCCCAGGAAATAATTATGCCAATAATACGCAAACTTCCTAGTGATGTCGCCAACAAGTCACGGCGAATGCGTGTTTTGTTACTGTCCAGTGAAATATGTGGTGTGCCATTAAATGTTGGTTTAAATATGAATTATAACACAATCAACACGCCTAGGCCTACCCATGTTTAGCATGCTATAATGATGTCCCAAATGTTTCTTTTTTGTTGTTGTTGTTGCTGTACATTGTAAATGAAACTTTTGGTGTCGGTTTTGTGAAAATATTCTTTTATTCTTTAAATTCGGTGCCTTGTTAAATAGGTCATAACTTTATTTCATTAAAATAATTTTAAAGGCAAATAGGTGAGCATAGAGTCAGCCCATATGTAATAGTCCTCAAATATATACAGGGACACATGAGTAATTTCCAGCGCCACCTGGTGACTAAACAAGGCTTTCGGAGTTGCCACGAATAACTAATAATTTTTCCAGGAATGTCGGGCAATTTTTATAAAATTTTAGATGAATGGTTTCTATAATTTTCTTTTCTCATGAAAATATGTAAATCATCTATTTCTTAGTTTGGAATTTTTCGAAAACTTTCAGGAAAACCTGGAGTAGTCGGGGAATTTAAATCTTAATATTAAGTAGCAAACTTGAATGTTGCCCTCAAACAAATAATTTCTTTCTTTCTGTAATTTCTCAGTCTGAAATTTTCTTGAAAAACCTGGAAATATTGATTAGCAACCCTGAATCCGAATGGTAGCTTATATTGCAGTTTTTCTCTCGGCGCAATGGCAACATTAGTTTGTTTACAAAAATCTATTGCTTCCGCATTTCTATTTTACCATTTGTAAATTCCAGATGTCACTGTAGGCCAATTATAGAAAATAATGGGTGGCACCGTGTTGTTTCAGTCTCTTTTTAAAATCAATTGAACCTTGAGCACATTATCATTCCTACTTTTCAAGTCTGTTAATTACACCAAAATCCCGTTATTATTTTTTTAAGTTTGGTTCGTTTTATGCACATGCTGATTGTCGATCTTTACGGAGAAAAGTCACGGGCTCTTTTTACAGCTTTTTTTTTATTTGTTAATAGATAGTAATATGTATATTGTATGCGAAGTGCCTTATGTTATACCTTAGAAGTTTTATTAATTACAGAGAACTGAAAACTCGCTCCTCGAGCTGAACTCTAAGTGCCTTATATATAACAATTGTCGATGCATATCAAATAACATGCAATGTGTGTGTGTTTTTTTGTACTAGAGTATCGTATACACAACTGTACAGGAATTGTTATCAAGCTTTCCGCTGATCAGATATCTATTTCTATTCTGGGGTCCAAACATTTTTTTCTTCTTTTCATTGTTTTGTGTTTATTTTTGGAGAGTAGAGTAAAATTTTGTATGCAGCCGAAGCGCGGCATTTGTTTTTTGAGTATGTGAAATAAAGTTATATGTTTAAGTGACTGTTTCTTAGCATTTTATTTATTTATAAAAATTTCCATTGCTTGGGTTTCCAAACATGTCCTTGCTTTTTTTCATCCGCCTTTTCCATTATTGACGTCCTTCAAGGATTTCGGGACACTGGATTGGTTGATTTCCCTCCGGAACCAACCAATCCACTGTCATCCGACGTCGAGCGCCGCGTCCCGGAGGAAAAAAGCGGGGGTATGGTATGTTCTCCATTTTAAATAAATTGAGAAGCATATTTTCAAAAAGAACATTCTGCTGCTTGGGAAAAGTGTATTTTTTCAATGCTGGAAAAGTTGTATATGTAAATGATATATATATATATATATATATTATGGATTAAAAATTGTCTTTTTAACCTTTAAGTGTGGACTAGGACAACATGTGTCCCACAGATGTCTAGTGATGGGCTTGGGACACTTTGACTCACGGAAAGGGGGAAGAATTTTTAAAACGAGTGAGGTCTGAAGCATGCTGTTTGTCGCAGGACAAGTAATGGACGAGTAGAATGACCACGCCTACAGTGATGTCAGAGCTAGTTTGTTTGTGGGATAGCGTTAGAATTTCCCTAAAAACTGCTAATATATTGAAAAGCTCGATATTTTTTTAGAATATGATGTTAAAACACAAGTTTTACGAGATTAATGCAAAATTTGAACTAAAAAAGGGATATTATTGTTTGTTTGCCAATAATCGGCAACTTGCACGTGCTTGAAATCCCACAAACAAGGAATCCAACACTCCGCCCCGTTCTATATTTATTTCTGCTTTTTAAATATTGAGTATTTACTCTTGTGTCTATGAATTAAAGAAAAATCGATGAACAAGATGCAAATATCATTTTGAATATGTAAAGCACGATACATAGGGTAATAGATAAATGGAAACATACTCTGGAAAGAGGAACCAAGGGCAAAATGGCGATATAGTAACAAGGGCGGATCCATAGATTATTGTTAGGGGGGGTAATACAGTATATTGTTATCATGAACACCAAATTTGACGCCGCCCCCCCTCTCCCCCAACGCCATCCAAGCTACTTGATAATCGAAAGTTTTTCCGTTGCTGGAAAAACTACATTGAAATTTAACATTTTTGAAATGATTACTTAACTTTTTTTCATTCCCTTTTCATTAAATTTTCTCTATAAAAATTAAAACAAGCATACTTTGAGTAACTCTGTCTACGGGGGGGGGGGGGGGGGGTTAAAGAGCGTTAAGCAATGCATATATATCACGATTCGCAAAAAAAAAATTTTAGTTTGAAATTTTTCATTGCCTAGGTGACTTTTGAAAATATAAACTTGGATGTTAAGGGGGTAATTTCCCCTTTACCCCCCACCTGGATCCGCGCTTGTATAGTAAGTGATCTGGACGTATATTAGTAAATGAGGATTTTAAAATGAGTCATCAAATGTACAGTGGCTAGCAAGATAGCTAATAGAATGTCGGGCTCATCAGGGAGAGTGTTTCATCAGAAACTAAAGGTATAATCTTGTCATTATATAGAGGTTTGGTAAGGCCTCATCTTGAGTATGGTGTACAGTTTTGGTCACCCTATCTTAAAAAAAAAGACACATTGAATTGTTAGAGAAAATTCAGCACAGGGCTACTGAAAGGTTCCAATGATATTAAGGCATGAATTATGAAGATAGATTAAGAAATTTGAATATGTATACTCTGGAAGAGAGATGGGTTAGGGGATATTTGATTCAATGGTTCAAATTTATTAAATAAGGGAATGTGGAAAGTTTAGATTTTAATAGGAGTGATAGGTTTTAATAGGATATAGGTTTAGAATTTTGCTAGCATATTTAGAAGATTCCAAACTATATAGTGAGCAAATAAAAAAAATCGAGAATTTTACAATTTTTTGGGTAGTGTGTCCCCTTAATTAGGTTTTTTTAAACTTAAAAACAGTATATATTTTTAATCAATACATAAAATTAAATCGTTATTTAATACCTCAGTTATATTTATATAAGGTGGTGGTATAGAGTAATGATACAAATAGAGGAATAAAAATGCTGATTTCCGTGTGTGCATCATTGAAACCACGTGATAGGTGGAAATGCCAATTCATTCATGCGCCAATATTACTTGGCAGGCCTTGGCGACTTTCAGAACTAAGCGAGATCGAAGTATTGTAAATAATATGGTTTTGTGTTTAATTTTGTATTTAAATATCGTTTTTTTAACGAGTGGCACAATATGAGGGAGTTTAACAGATAAAGATATGTTTCTTACTTTGTACTTTTGAAATAATTGCGTTACGTTTTTATGTAAAAAAATTATCATAAGTGAAGTTCTTTCAATAAGAAAATATGAACAATAAAACCGGAGAAATATAAAGAGTTTCGTTTTTTCGAGTATTGAACGCAAAGAAAATTATATTTTCGTTTCGTTAATGAAGAGGAAATATTTAGCGCAAATTGTTTGAAAATAAGTAAATACCTACATATATGTTAAGAAGATGAATGGCAGCGCTAAAACCACGTGATGTTGGTTTTTTTTTTCGATGTTGACACCGCGGCCTTACGAGAGTCTGGCATTGAAGGCGCTCTCAATTTAATAATTACAACTCACTGGGTGGTGGCCGTACCTTTCATCAAATTTTCGGCTTAGTGGTCCGTTGTGGTTGTGGCCATTTTTAAAGGTTGAGAACCACTGGCATACATAAGGGATTCAATTAAAAAAGCATTAGTAATGATAAAATGAAAGAGAGAGAAAAAATGGCGTTACGTCAGTGCACAGGTCAGTAGGAACGCTACTGTCGTTTCTTTGGACGTTGCGATTTTTTTTTCTAAAGAACTTTTCCAGGTGGCTTTAGTGGTTTCCTTTTTCTTTCCAAGTTCTTTAAAAAAAAATTTCAACAACAGAATTCGACATCCGGTGATCTCCACACCCTTTGTTTTTATTTACTGTGTTCGATATTTTTTGTATGTGTCCCAAATCGATGCTTCCGGTTGAGTATATTTGAACTGTCTGGTCTCAATCATAGAGTAATGATACAAATAGAGGACTAAAAATGCTGTTTTCCGTGTGTCCATCATTGAAACCACGTGATAGGTGGAAATGCCAATTCATTCATGCGCCAATATTACTTGGCAGGCCTTGGCGACTTTAAGAACTAAACGAGATCGAAGTATTGTAATAGGGTTTTGTGTTTATTTTTGTACTTAAATATCGTTTTTTTTTAACGACTGGCACAATTTAAGAGAGTTTAACAGATATATTAAGGAGATTTTTCTTACTTTGTAGTTTTGAAATAATTGCATTACGTTTTTATGTAAAAAATTTACCATAAACGAAGTTCTTTCAATTGTTATTTTGTATACTTCAATAAGAAAATATAAACAATAAAACCTGAGAAATATAAAGAGTTTCGCTTCTTCGAGTATTGCACACAAATAAAATATTTTCGTTTCGTTAATGAAGAGAAAATATTTAGCGCATATTGTTTGAAAATAAGTAAATGCGTACATATATATTAAAAAGTTGAATACGGACAGAACTCCTTATCACCAAAAGAGAAGAAAGTGTGCCAAATTTGAAACTCCTGCAGATGTCTGAACGCCACATGTGGCAGCGCTATAACCATGTAATGTGGGTTTTTCTTTTCAATGTTGACACCGCTGCCTTATGAGAGTCTGGTATTGAAGGCGCTCTCTATTTAATATTACAACTATCTGGTCTCAATGCCCGATGGAAACTGAGATATTACAACTTAATTATCTGACTTTCCATTCTATTGGCACAAAAAACAAGTCTTCTGTTTATAACTTCTTCACGTCGCTCTGGTAGTACAACGGAAAAGGAACTGGATTGCGGTGCCTTAGGATCTGGGTTTGATTCCCGGTAAGTCTTGGTTGTAATTATGGATATTTATTGGAAGTGATTTATAAGCTAGCCTATGTAGGCTAGCATCTGTTTTTTTTTTTATTCGTTGTGCTTATTTTTGAGTACATGTCTTTTTCAAAATTGAAACTAATGTGTTCGGAGCTATGATAAGCATCGAATGTAATCTAAACTGAGTACATTTTATTTAATTTTGAGTACCTATTTTTAACAGTGCAACTACAGCTAGTAAATCTTTGATTTAAATATACATAGTTTCACTTTTAAGCCGACACTATATCTCTACATATAGGGAGAAAGAGATAAATGAATAATATAAAAAATGTAAAATTTATCTATGTAAGTTTACGGTCCTCACGATAAAACGTCAATGATTGTCGCCGAACAACCACACTGTTAAAAATAGGTACTTAAAAATAAGTATAACGTACTCATTTTGATTACATCCGATGCTTATCATAGCTCCGAATACATAAGTTTCATTTTTGAAAAAGACATGTACTCAAAAATGAGTAAAAAGAGCAGTTGCTTCCCCTGCATAGTCTGTCTTCATAAATAAAACACTTTCAATAAATTTCAACATTTACAACCAGGAATTACCGAGAATCGAACCCAATCCGTCTATTTGATGTCGTCTGCACCGAAGACCAGGGCCTTATCCGTTGTACCACTAGATCCGTGACCAGAGCGACGGGAAGAAGTTATGAACAGAAGTAATTTTAAAAAGGCGGGCAAAAGAAGGGGAAGTGAGATCATTGAGTCGTAATAAAAAAGTTTCCATTTAAGCAATCGACATCAAATAATGTGGAAAACCATCTTCTGAACACCTATTTTTTAAGTGTGTCAGGTCGCTTTGTTAGGATGGCTTGAACAGAAGATATTAGCAATATTACACCATACTGCTCATTTTTGCGAAAGTACGATTACTTAAATTTGAGTATATCATCGTTCATTTACGATGCAATTGTAGTCAAAGTTAAACGAGCATGTTCAAGTACTCATTTTTAAGTACCTTTTTTTTACAGTGATTTCAGCGTCAACTACAGCTAGTAAATCTTTGGTTTAAATATACATGGTTTTAATTCTAAGCCGACGTTATATCTCTTATATAGAGAGAAAGATAAATGAATATTTTAAAGAATGTAAATTTGGTATGTACGTAAGTTTACGGCCCCTGCAATAAAACGTCAATGATTGTTGTCAAAGAGCTGACAGTGAAAAGAATCTTCAAAAAATTCTTGGGTCTTAAAGAGTTAGCTACACCCTCTCTATCTGTTGGTGTTTACTATAATAATAAATCTCGAGCGTTGAGGGTTTAAAGAATGCACGCGTAAAATAATACATTTTTAACACGTCATTCATGTTTTTATCAGTCTCCAGCACCCAACAAAGCAGCGCTGGCCGATCTTCCTGACTTGTCGGATAGCATCATCAAGATAACTGCTACCAGATAATGCTGCCACTCATCGCAATAAAAGTTATCTTCCCCCTCTCTCTTTTTTTTTCTTCTTTTTCTAGCCCATCTTGCTGGTGATATAATAGAAAAAGGTGATAACTTCTTATCAGAGGGGGAGGGGCTTATGGCGTTGGAACTCGAATGAAGGACAATTTGGCGCCCAAAAACAAGACTGCCATCCGCAACATTTTCAGAAAAATCGCCAATTTTCCGAAAAAATGAGAAAAAATGGTTTCTTTTAATGTTTAATGTACATTGAAATACACAAAAATCTTACTCGTTACCCAGATTTAGTAAGAATTTAGAAAAATGCAATACTTGGTAAAGCATTAGGCGCCAATATTCAGAATTGCGCCAAGAGACCATAAACTAGGAATTAAACATAAATCCAAGAATAGAAAATCTGTTCTGCAATGTGTGGACGATCCCCCGCTCGATCCGGCCAAATTTACCTACATCCCATTCTGACGAATGATTCCATGGAAAGTAGCACGATTGACACAAATTTCGTTGCGTTCTATAATAAATTTGAGGTCTGATTCCGATGTATGTAAGGTATTGAAATAAAGCAAAGCATTTACGGTGCGGGGATGAGTGCCCTCTGCGTCAGTCAGAACAGCTTGTTTATCCTCTTACATTAGTCCAGACTAGTCTCTTAGGAGACTAGTCCCTAATTCGATCTCCTGGAATGACATTTCATTAAAATCCTCCTGACCGTGCTTTGACACGGTCGCACCTGATTTTTTAGCGTGAATACGTCTGTAAAATTGGTTGCTGCACAGCGGTTATCGGCAGAAACATGAACGACACGAAAAGTGTTAATTTTGGGGATAAATGACCTACCCACTTATAAAAGATAGAAGACGTCGTCAACCAAGTTGGTCATTAATCCACTCACCTCTCTAACCTGTATATCGCGTGAAAAGAGTAACGGGGAGACAAATTTTGGACACAACTCTGGCCTGTTAAACCCTCTGTTTACTTCAGTTCTAATCTGTGAATTGTGGCGAGTGTGTGCTTAAATTAAAGAGATTGACGAGTTCTACAGTTTTATTTGACTTGTTGACAGAACCATTGATCTTGGCATTAACTATTCAGCTTTCATTGCTTCAGTAATAGTTTTTCAATGAGTTTTCGTCTTTGGTTTATGAAAACACAGAAAAATTCACCAAATCGGCGATTGTGCGCCAAATCTAGCAACACCGACTCCAAAGCGAGACATCTGCAAAATGATGCTGCGAAAAGTACACAGGGGCTCGTATTTCACAGTAATCCCCACCTATTGTAGGAGTGATGCAGATTGGCCTGTGGAAGGTTTCTGCTGCTGTAAATTAACTCTTGTAAAAATTATTACAATGTAAATGACATCGCACAAGATAAAGCTAAAAAGAATAGCCTTGATATATTGTACATTCGTCTTCATTATGTTCCCCCGCCCCTCTGTAATTGCAATGCAACGTTGATTTAGCTTATCTTTGACTTGCTATGCATTAATAAGATATTTCAATTGCATATTGGGTCAACTGATCCTCTAACTGTAACTTCTGGATTTGGCAATTCGGTTTGTTGACTTGAAGCCAATAGAAGGTTAATAAACTGTACCCCACTTCCATTTCTACCTCTAAATTTAGTATATTGTTCATGCTAAAATATGCCGAATTATAGTGCTTTAGTCAATTTTTTTGAAATCTTTATATATAATTCTCTACGCGGTGATTGAAAAACGCTGTTTTTCTCTACGCGGAATGGCAACAGTTAGTTTGTTTACAAAATTCTGTTGCGCCCGCATTTGTATTTTGCCATTATGTTAGCTATTTTAACGATTAACCCCTTCAATTCATTGGTAAATAATTTTTCTTTTTGATGATGTCAGCTTAAATTAGGAAGAATATAAGCCTTATAAAATTAAAAAAATAGAAGGTTTGAAAAACGCTTTTCCAAACTTTAAATTACCGGAAAATTAAAGTGGCGCCATCTGTTGGCCATTTTGAAAACTAGGTTTCTATGAGCTTCATTTTTATGACGTATTAACTCAGTCTCAGTAAATTACACACTTCTTGTTATGGTAAGCTTCGTCAATTATGGCCAAAACAAACTAGCAATAATGTTAGAAATTGAACTAAAACGCAGGAAAGGTGTGAAAATAAAGGGGAAAAAATAATCTTGTGATCGGGGGGGGGGGGGCACATTCACTACTAAATTACAATAGTCGTCTGAAATTATTCACAATTTTCACCGTCGTGTTACGGGACTGGTGCACGTCGAATCTGATCGATGTCCAATGTCCTAACGCCTTGCGGCGGTTGGGTGCCAGCTGAGGTGTTGTCCTCCTCAGATGACCATGGCAAAAATACAAGGCATTGTTCCCGGGTTTTTCCTTCGAGACAGACCCTGAACCGTCGCCAATAGACCAATGTGCAACTCTAGTGCGGCATTAATTCAACTAATCACAACCGGCCGCAAATGTTTGGCAAACGCCGAGTTTTGCTTTTCCAACTCGGAAATAAGTGGTTCACGAATATCGACTTTAATAAACAAGTACAAAAAAAAAAAAGATTACTCAGAAGTTTAATTCTCTTTCCCGAATTGTTTTATGTCGCCGAAATATATTTTCTTCCGTTTAGAATACTTCAAAACAGAATTAACTCTTAGTTAAGAAGCCCTATGAGTGTAAACTGCTTAAGTTTTTTTTTTTTTCGCTAATCCTTCAGGGGTTTATAAATTGTAGTATTTTTCTGTCGGTGGGAAGTTGCCGTCTTAGCACAGGCCACCGATGCGAAACGAATTTCCGCGAAAATCGTTTGCATTTTCTTTCCGGTTAGCGTTCCACGAATGGAAATGGGTCCGACCTTCCAAAACGAAAATTTCGTTTTGATGGCTTTTAAATGGTTAATTCAAACCTTGGCTTTTGAATTGAATGTTCGAAAAATTTTCTTATTTATGTTTCGTTAAACAAGAGATTAATTTGCGAAAGTAGAATGATATAAAAAAGTTAGAGCAGAAATATTGAGTTTTGTTCAATTACAAAAAATTTAATGGTTAAAAGTTTTCTATGAAACAAAAAATCGGGTATGGCTGTATCGGAACAGGGCCAGGCAGGTTTTCGTTAAACGTCATTATAACAGATTTCAGAAATATAAATTAGATATGGAACATATTTGGGCGTTTTTCTTTTGTAGCGGCTGCGTTTTTGCTACTACTCACTTAATTGAATTTACCAACCAATTCAAGACAGAAAGAGCAACCATCACAAAAGAAAAACTCGAGGACATGTTACTCCCTTGCTAAAAGTACTATGATGAATGCACTTACAAACCTACCAGGTTCGAGGCATTTTCTTTAGTTCGGAAGACTCAAGGAGAAGAGACATCTTTTAAAAACTTAACTAGTTTTTATTTACATTCCCAAACAATACTTTTTGTGGAGGAGCTTACTTTTTTCCAACCATACTCAATGGAGGCCTATTGCTCTCTCTGTTCGAAATGCGAACCGAAACTTCTCAAGTGGAAGATGCCACATTCCAAACCCAAATGGGGCCTCTCAGCACAGTGAATCATGCCCCAAGTGGGCCGGTCTGCAACAAGTACTACATGTTGATACCACTGAAACTCTAATTTATGGGACTCAAAACTTGTGTCCTCTATGGGTGCATTCAGGCACGTAGGTAAGGGGGTGGTTCAGGGGGTTCAAACCCCTCCCATTGAAAGTCAAGAAGAAAAAAAATAAAAATCGAATTACTGTAAAATTAATAAAAATACTTTAAAAAATCTAGAAAAATTTCAATTTCTAGTATAATACTCCTTGTTGAGTTGCGTGAGGGAAAACCTGGTATTTTCGGGGGATCCTATCCCGGATTATAATTTTAAAAAGGTTTTGAAGTTATTTTTATCTCAAACTATCACGTCACTTATGACGTCATTGAAGCATTTAAATTTCGACGACTAAGGGGAAAGATTTTAAAACGGGATCCATAAATTATTTTAATCAAGGAATTGCGAAATTTTAATTTGTTCCCTAAATTTATTTCATAATTAGGGAGTGATATTTACTAATTTTAAAAATAATTAATGACTGATATTGATAACGATTTCATAAAAAATAAATGACAAATGTAGCTGTTACGATACTTATATGCCAACGTATTCCCGTTTACTTTAAAAAAATGGGGGGGGGGGTATTTTGTTTGGCCGTGGGGGATAATTAAGTTAATCAGTCACTGAACCACTTCCATGAAAAATCTATACCTACGTGCCTGGGTGCATTGAAACCAATGTTGTGAACGGTAACGATGACTATCAAGGTTTGAGGGGTGAATAGGGCAGCGTCAGTGACGTATTTACAATTGGCCACCTTTTCTGTCTCTTTTTAAATTATAGTCGTACAGTTAGATTACAAAAGTGTTCGATTTTTTTAGTGACATCTTGTAAGTTATATCTTAGTGAAATAGATTTCAACCGTAGAGTAATGTAGAGAATTTGTATGACTTAAAAAAAATATTAAAAAAAAGAATTGTGATACGGAGACCAGTTAATATTAAACAATTAAAATGTTAAGTACAGTGGAATAGGGTTGCATAATGATACGACCACATAGTTTTTTCAACATAACATGTTAATAATTAAAGCAAATCATTAAATTAAAATTTTATATTGTGAGTATTGTAAATACATGACGTAGCAAAATCAAAATACATATTTTTATTTTGTCGTAAAAAAAATTAAAATATGAATATACTATATTGCAAAAAGTTTTAAGACCATTTTTCATTTTGCTTTAAATTGACGTATTCCGCCTTGCTTATAATGTTCTCTGTGGGCTTTTGAATTACAAAAGCAAACAAAGAACGCTGTTAAAGCTGCCAGCTTTTTTTAAAATCACAAAATCGTCAAATTTTTCAGAAAAGAATAACATAAAAAAAACCCGGCACATTTCAGATTTATTAAACTGTTTCATCCATTCTGAAAGTGAAATAACAGTTATAAAATTTGAAATAAATCCATAGAATATCAATTTGCATGACACCGCTTTTTTTAGTAATAAATAACCTCATGCAAATTTACTCAAACGAGCTGTTTTTCAGCCAAATCTAGTGGCCCTGTTCTTTTACGTTGAGCAACGCTGAAAATCCCTACTTTTTCCCCCATATCGGTAGCAAACGCCCAAGGTCAAGAAGTTCCGGTCGCTCTTAAAAAGAACGTGAGGGAAATGCGAATGTCTTCTTAGTTTTTAAAAGAATGAAATGTCGTTCTTGTGGAATAAAAATCGAATGATTATGGAACGTACGTGAAATTGACAACAACATTTGTTAGTTGAAATAACGCGATTTGTTGAAATACACTAGAGTCTTGGTCTATTGGCGAATGTTCGGGATCCATCTCGAAGGAAAGATCCAGTAACACTGCTTCGTAATTTTTAGTCATGGGCAGATTAGGATTTGATCTCTGGAGGGGCAAACAGTGGAAAATATTTTGCTAATTCTTTAGTGTAGTTTACGCTATTTAAAAAAAAAAATACGTATTTTCTATTAATTATTCAATCATTTGTTTGTACAATTAATTAATATTTATCATTAATTAAAGCGAACATATTAAATAATTCGTATTTGATTCATATAATTCACTTTAACAGAATTTTATGTTATAGTTTTCAAAAATATCTTCAAAGAACGGAACAGTTCATAAGAACTAATTAAAAAGTGAAATAACGATATTTTTGCGGATTGTTTTACTGCGTAGAGAGAGTGGACTGGTGAAATGAAAATTTGCCGCGTTTATTTGTCTACATGGTAGATTTGGCCTTGTAGTTTGTAGAACGGGATTTAACAGTTCTGGTATTGTCCCTATCATCTGTAGTTCTAATTTAGAAGGCAATATTTCCAAAAATTCCAGATGTGAAAAGTAAATTCGTTATAGAAGTTTCAGTTTTTAAATACAATAAATGAGGGGAAAAAACATTTTTTTAATAATAAATACTTACAAAAGAAGTAAGTAGTAATAAAAGTATCTGTAAATATGAAATTAATAATATTGGAATTAATATATTGAAATTAATAATAAAATATGAAATCAAACATCCTCAAAGTAAGAAATTACTAAAAATAATAAATATGAAAGAAACATAAAATGGAAAAATATAATAATAATATCTCGATGTTTGACAATAATACCTTGATATATTTTGAATTGAGGTTTATTGACAAACAAATAAATTTCAATACCACTTTCTATGTTTTAATCTTTTTTGCACGTTATTTGATGCACTGCAGTTCGGTTCGGTGTCAAAAAGTCCTTAATCAACAACATTAAGCAGCAAAATCTGACTCATGGCTCCATCTGTTATTTACAAATATAACTAAATTTATAATATTAGTTATCGTGCTGCCATCTATTTGTCCATAAAGTAACTACACTAATTTCGGTTTGAGTAGTTCAGATGCTGAAGGACCTCGATAAGTCCTTTTTAAGTAAATCACGAAAAACTGTTACAGAATAATATATTTTTCTTCAACAACTGAAGAAAAAAACATATTTTTTAAATTAAAGTTTGCGAGTTCTTAGATTGCTGAATAATTTATAATCTAAAGTTTAATTTTCAAATAACCTGTTTTGCAACTGTAATAAGGATTTAACTGGTTTTATAAATGTATGTGTCGCCGTCGTGCTTTACTTCAAGAAAAAAAATAACCTATATCCACATTCCAATCAAAAAGAAATCACGTTCTCAAAGGCTCGCGTTCACGTATACTACTTTTGCATCTACGGCTTAATTAGCATGGATATAACTACTTTTGCACCTGAGTGACTTTTTTTATTGAGATTATATTATTGAATACGGATTATATATATATATATATATATATATATATATACAAAGTGTGCTCGTTCTCGCGCTGTCTGACGGAAGGCGGGGAAAGCAAATTTTTGACGTCATAGTGACACCTACCTTCGCCTTCTGTGGGCGTGTCTACTGCTCTCGTTTTTACAGTCGTTTTAGAGTCTACAGAGCAAAGTTAATTTAACAACAATTCTTCTTTGTAACTAATCATGAATTTATTTAAAGGAAAACAGTTAAAATTTGCTTCAAAAAACAACTCGAATCGATTTACAGAGTGGTTTAGTTATTAAAATTTCTCGAAATTAATTGCAGCCAATTTGAACTAATGGTTCGTGACGTGCTGCCATCTATTCGTTTTTTTGTAAACTATTTAAAAATGATATTCGCTATTTTTATTTAGTATTTACTGTATTTTATGAGTTTCAATTATATTTTAAGGATTGCATTTAATATGTAAAAATTGCAAAAGATTTGCTTAATAAATTAAGCGTATTAAAATAATATTAGCTGCCACGAGTGCATGTCCATGAATTTTGAAATATTAAAATGGGGGTCGGAACCATCAGGTCAAAGCATTTGTATTGGACATATTAAATGAGTTACAATTTCACTCAAGTAAAATACGGGGACATAACAAAACAAGGACGGATTAGTAGTGAAGCTACCTGAACACAATTATTTACAGATATTTGCATTATTTTGTTAATTAAAAATTAAATCACCAGTTGTTACCCAACCGGGGATCGAACCTAAGTAGCAATGCTTGAAACACACAGCCAATGAGAATGATCAAAAACCCATAGTAAGGCGGAGCAAAAATGACGTCAAAAATTTACTTTCCTTGCCCACTTCCAAAAAGCGAAAAACGAGCACACCTTCTATATATAGTCTCCACTATCCTTGGGAAATTATAAGATAAAAGTTAGACGTCATTGGCACCTAGTACCAATTTTTTTTTAGTTGCCAAACTGTTTTGCTTAGGCGTAATTTTAAAGTAGTTCAAATTTCTTAAAGCAGAGTTGCCAACTGTTACGATATTTTTGTAACCATTAAACCGCCTTTTGCATAAAACTATAAGCACGTTTCCATTTGTACTATAAATATATCAATGCCTTATTGACTGAAAAGTATGAGAGCAATTATTGAAAATGACCGTTAGATGTAAAAAAACATGACTGGGCGTAAAATTACGGTCGTTAATCTGAAATTTTTAGGTACATAATACGACTAAAGTTCACTAATTTCGTACCCTATTATAAAGTACCTATTAAAACTAAAATTTCATTTTTCGAATTTTAGGATATCGATGCTTTTGCATTTGGTCTACTCTGCTTTCATTCCGCTATCCTCCGAGCAGGGAATTAGTGCACTTTAAATCTGTTATAGTCAAAATCAAAATGTCCTTGCGCCTCCAGTTTCCCAGTGGATAAAGGCTTTCAACTAGTAATCAGAGGATTGCTAGTTCGAACCCGGGGTATGGACGTGACAAAGAAAAGTAAAGTAGATCCCCGATCTCGATTGGGTAACAACTGGTGATTTAATTTTTAATTAGCAAAATAATGTAAATATCTGTAAATAATTGTGTTCAGGTAGCTTCACTGCTAATCCGTCCTTGTTTTGTTATGTCCCCGTATTTTACTTGATTGAAATTGTAACTCATTTAATATGTCCAGTGCAAATGCATTGACATGATGGTTCCGACCCCTCATTTTACGTGGCAGCTAATATTTTTTTAATACTCTTTATTTATTAAGCAACTCCTTTGCAATTTTTACATACTACATACAATCCTTAAAATATAATTTAAACTCTTAAAATTTAGCAAATTCTAAATAAAAAGAACGAATATCACTTTTAAATTGTTCACAAAAAAACGAATAGATGGCAGCACGTCACGAACCATTGGTTCAAATTGATTTCGGAATATTTTAATAACTAAACTACTCTGCAAATCGATTCAAATTGTTTTTTGAAGCACATTTTAACTGTTTTCTTTTAAATAAGTTCATTATTAGTTAAAAACAAGAATTCTTGTTAAAATAAGTTTGCTCTGTAGACTCCTAAAACGACTGTACAAACGAGAGCATTAGACAAGCCCATAGAAGGCGGAGGTAGGCGTCACTATGACGTCAAAAATATACTTTCCCCGCCCTCCGTCAGAAAGCGAGAGAACGAGCACACCTTTTATATATAGTCTCCACTATCCTTGTGCAATGCGTTCCTTCGAGATAGGCCCCGAACCGTCGCCAATAGCCCGCTGTGAAGCTCTAGTGCGACGTTAATTAATCAAAAGATACCTAATCAAAATGTCCTCACACTTATACCTGCGCAAGAGTTGAACACGTGATCTGATCAAGGCATAAAATGGCGAGGCAGTGTTCACTCCCGGGTCTTTCCTTCGGTATGGATCCCGAAAAGGCACCATTAGTCCATTATGTGTAGCTCTAGTGTGAACCAACCATTTATTCAACCAACCCAATTTGATCCTTTCGCTTATAACTCGGCAATCTACCGACCATACAGTCGTGTGTCGTTGGACCGTTGGTAAATTTGTATATTATTATATAACAGTTTCTGCAGCATATTTAATGCTCCTGCAATCCCATATACACGGCGGATGTGTTTGCGGACCACGAGAAACGAAACCAGCAGCCCTCCGATTCCGAGCTCGCTGTACTCTAATAGAAGGGATTCGAAAGACATCTTTCAAGTTATGAGCTCGTTCCCAATCTTCTGTCGTCTATTGATATTGCTTCAGGAGCCAGTGCTGGGGTTGTCTTTGTCATCTGACTATGAGGCGTCCGTGGCCGAGTGGATTAAGACGTCAGCTGGGAATCCGAGGGTTCCCGGTTCGAACCTGGGCGACGGACTAGACTAAGAATAGTAAAAAAGTCTTCGAGCATGGATCCTTTGTAATTGAGGGTCATGGCGTGCTTTCGTTAACATCAAATTAAAACCAACATGTATGTCCTCAGACACGTGATTAATTGCGTCATTCCATTCATAAATTTTCATTGTTACACATTTCCCAATTCATCAGCCAATCGCGAGTATTTTTTAATTCATAATTTTGAGGAGATGGCACGTGATATGGGCCTTTCGCTCTGAGAAGTGGGCTTCACGATAATGATGTCATATTCTCTCTACTACAGACCATTCATGCTCAAAGAAAAAAGTAGTGATAATGCGATCGGAAGGTTGCCAACTGCGATACCAAAATACTAGAATGTCATCCAGAACATCCACAATAAAATTAACGGGACTGGTGCACGATAAATCTGATCGGGGTCCAATGTCCCGACGTCTATTGAAGGCGTTGGTTGCCAGCTCAGGTGTTTCCTCGTCATCTGACCATTTTTCAAAAATACGAGGCATTGTTCCCGGGTCTTTCCTTCGAGATATGCCTCTTCACAATAGCCCACTGTGCAGCTCTAGTGCGACGTTATTTAACCAAACTTAACAATTCGAATTTTACAACTAGTGCTAGGAATTCCCAGGTCCAATTTACCGACATTTCCCCGATTTTTTATAGATTAGGTAATAGTGAACAGTTTTCTCAAAAGTATTGATTTGTTGCGTGCATGTTCCAATGCAGTGTCCGTTCTGAGGTTTAAACTTACAAGTTGGGCAATTTCTAATCTTTCCGTGGGTTAATTCCTAGTGTACGGTGCCCTGTTGTCGCCAAGTCCAAAAATTGGCGCCAAGGCCAAAAATGACGTGTTTTTTTTTGTCTCCAAATCAAAATGGCGGACATTGCGTTGGTCGCACTTGAGCTCCACAGTGGGTTAACGACGACGGAATTGATTCCGAGCTTTGCTTTGTTTAATTAACATCGCACTAGAGTTGGACTTTATATTGGACTGTTGGCGGCAGTTCGTGATGCACACACGGTTTCAATGAGGCACACACGGAAATCAGCATTTTTATTCCTCTATTTCAGTGGTTCCCAAAGTGGGTTCCACGAAAAAATGTAGGGGTTCCGCGTGACAAATTTTATTTGATTTATAAAAATAAGAATGGTGTTTAGTGGTTACATTTTCGATGAATATCCAAATTTAGCAAAACAGGCTATTCGAATTCTATTGTCATTTGCAACCACTTATTTGTGTGAAGCTGGGTTTTCAAAATATGTTGCGACAAAAACCAAATATCGTAACAGACTTGAGGCTGCACCAGATATGCGAGTTCAGTGGTTTCGACGGTTAAGGATCTATTTAAGAAAAAAAGACCTGGGTTCATCGCTTCGTAATATTGAAACCAGTGGCGGCTCGTGCACTACAGCAAGTACAGCCGGGCTGCACCTAATTTTATTAGTGTATTTTAAAACTAAAATTATATATTTTACTAATTTTCTTAAATGAAGATTGGAATTGGTAATGAAAATGAAATTTCAACGGTAAGTAAAAAAAAAAATCTCTGATCAATAACAAATCTGTTGCCGTAATACACAAATTCAGTAGATGAAAAAACTCCATTCAATCAAAACTGCAGCCAAAAAGCAAAGTTAGAAATCGGCTGCATCGATTGTCATGGCAACTTTACGTAGTATGACTTCCCCAAACACAGCGCAAAAGGATTTTTCAAATCTGCTGTACTTGGGATTTTGATTAAATGATTGGTTCGTTGCTGAATCGGTGGGGCCCGGGGTGGAGGAAAACGATAATTTCGATGAATCTCTCCAAACGGAAATAGTTTTCGATAAGCTTGCACGTGTGTTTTTGTTTCTTTACTTAAATTAATAATAAAATTGACCGAGTCGCAAGTTTGATAGGAGGATTGACTCAATTTTCAAAAAATAAGTAAGTGTTTTCTATATTTTTTCATAAATTTTTTTTCTATGTTATCATTCATAAAATTTGAAAGAAGACTGATTTGAGTAATAAATTTTAAAGAATGCCCGTTCATGTATGGTTGTGGAAAGTGGCGCGGCGCGACGGGGGGGGGGGGGGGGGGGGTACATGATTTCGGTTGCACTAACATTTTTGACCACGGGCCGCCATTGATTGAACCATGGTCATGTGGGGGTCACTTCATATTCCCGATACTTCCATTTGGGCTCGAGGGGTCACTTTAGCCTGACTGATAGAGTAGCAGTAGCAGCCAAGCATGCAGAAGGTCCCCGGTTCGATTCTGAGTGACACCCAAAACGTCCATATCGCTACATTGGTGACTTCCGGACTGCAGATCAACGCTACCATCGAACAAACACTTTGGACCCAACATCGAATCAACCACTATAACTTCAACTCCTGCCCTCGTGATAACACTTCCCGGGCATCTCAATCATTCGTTCCTCCGTCCGACTCACTGGGGGGGGGGGGGGGGCACGCTGTAAGAGGCTTTTGGTAGAAGTATAAAGGGACTGAAGAAAACAGATATATAACAATGTATTTCGAATATTTCTGGAATTTGCTTAATTTGGATTATGTAGACGCCATTTCGCACTACGTTAAGTTACAGAACAGGGAAATTTACATCGAAAGCGTCTGAATTATTTTTAAATGTTTTTTAGCATAAAATAGTCTGCTTTTTAGCATAAAATAGTCTGCTTTTTAGCATAAAATAGTCTGCTTTTTAGCATAAAATAGTCTGCTTTTTAGCATAAAATAGTCTGCTTTTTAGCATCAAATAGTCTGCTGGAAGTAATTTTTGTGTCTTGTCCATCTAGTCTTGCCATCCGCTGGGGTTGAGTTGGGGCCTATGCACATCGGCGTCCCGCGAATCGTCTGTCGCCTTCTCGAAGGACACCCGGTGCTCGGTGGTGTCTCGGTACACCGGGTTGTCGATTCCGGTCCAACCCTGTGACGTCATGCCCACTTGGCCGATCCTCCACGAGAATTTCCTGTGGACGTAGAAAGCGATGATCTGTAGGGGGAAACAACAGCATAACATAAATTTGGTTGGCTTGTAGAACTACTGCAAAGCTTAAAAGATGGATCTCCATAATCCAATTCAATCACACTCAAACCCATAATGATGGGGTGAGTTAGGTTAATTTATTAATAATCAGAAGGTTGTTTAGATATGAAATTTATTTATTCACGGGAGCTCCGGTTTAAGTGCGACATGTTTGCAATCCAATCTCGTTCTGTGTCGTCCGGTTCCTCCTAGAGGTAACCCTGTGGTTGCCGAAGAGACTTGGCGAATTATCGCTCAGTCGGCGCACACCACAGAGTATCCCTCCAGTGAGGGAGCCGAACGATACATAATTTTGTTGCGGTTATGGCCGTAAGAATTTTCCTTGTTGTTAGTCCCAGTAGTTAAAAGTCCATTGCCAGGAAAATGGTTGTCTAGGTCCAAACAGAAATTCCGACAGTTTAAAAATGATGTCCAAACTTTTAATGCTCCTCACTTTCGTTCAGTTCAGAACGATGTGTATATATTTTCTTTATTTTGAATTTGAGGCAAACATCGAAAGCATTAATCCACCACAATGAGTAACAATACTAATAAGTTTTCACCAATTACGATTACAAACTGGAATTCAAATGGAATTAGAGAGAAGCTTGACGAACTCGAAGGCTTCATTCCCAAACATAATATCGACATCTGCCTATCATTACTGAGACGCACCTATCCGCAGGCCATTATTCGTTCAAATTGGCAAACTATCGCACCTATCGAGAAGATAGACGAAGCCGAAGTGGCGGAGGTTGGTTGGATGTTCTTTAACGGCACATGAACCATACTGGCAAAACTGCGCCAAACATTTACGTTGTTACGAATCTTCCAAATTTCAAATACAATTTAACAAACCCGTGTCGTAGGGAAATTCGAACAAGTTGGTATGCGGGTCTTCGTTTATTAAATCTTTCAATATGGGATTTGCAGAGCCGAAATATTTTATTCTCGCATTATTAAAGTTGTGACAAATACACATAAAATGTTTAACAGACACAGTTACACCGGAGACATGTCGGTGTCGGTTCCGAAACTAAAAGATGCTTGAGTAGTGAGCGGCCATCCTTGCCCCTAGAGGTCTCTTCAAACCTCACTCACTCACACTAGTAATGACAAAGGTTTTGATGAGGTCACAATAACCCTCTCTCATAAACACAACGTCACATTTATTTACAATCCTACTCCCACAAAGCATCCTCATGGAAGATGATATTAAATATCATATTCCAGACAACATTTAAACAATAGTGGGCGACGGCCTGAATGCCAAAGATAATATCTGGGGCTGCAGAGCTAACAATAATAATGGCAAAGAGATGCGTATCTGAAAAAAAAATCAGCATAAGAACTGTAGCTCCATCCCGTTTAACATATGTCCCTAACAACTCTCACCAAAAGACTGATATTTTGGACATCATCCTTACTAATGCACAAATTCAAATGTGTTCGTGCGTACTCAGCGAGCTGCCATTATTTTATGGAATTTAGATATGCTTAATACACACAGCGCTCCATCGAATAAAGATTTTTTAAGCAAAGCAATTATCGTGATCCCTACTAATAAACAAAATGTAGCCTATATGCTGCTTAATTAATCTGTGGACTGCATAGAAGGTGCTCTGAAATGTATGGTGTACGTGGCGCCACTAGTTCTCGCACCACCTAGAAAGTTCTTTAGGGACTTCACTGGATCCAGCATTTCCTACTAATAAACAAAATGTAGCCTATATGCTGCTTAATTATTCTGTAGAATGCATAGAAGGTGCTCTGAAATGTATGGTGTAGGTGGCGCCACTAGTTCTTGCACCACCTAGAAAGTTCTTTAGGGCCTTCACTGGATCCAGCATTTCCTACTAATAAACAAAATGTAGCCTATATGCTGCTTAATTATTCTGTAGAATGCATAGAAGGTGCTCTGAAATGTATGGTGTAGGTGGCGCCACTAGTTCTCGCACCACCTAGAAAGTTCTTTAGGGCCTTCACTGGATCCAGCATTTCCTACTAATAAACAAAATGTAGCTAATATGCTGCTGAATTAATATGTGGAATGCATAGAAGGTGCTCTGAAATTTATGGTGCGGGTGGCGAAACTAGTTCTCGCACCACCTAGAAAATGCTTTAGGGCTTTCACTGGATCCAGCATTTCCTACTAATAAACAAAATGTAACCTATATGCTGCTTAATTAATCTGTGGAATGCATAGAAGGTGCTCTGAAATTTATGGTGTCGGTGGCGAAACTAGTTCTCGCAAATGCTTTAGGGCCTTCACTGGATCCAGCTCAATTGTCAGAGGAGGAAATTGGAAATGCTCACAGAGGCCAAGATGACGACCCCAAGGGCGATTGCGATGACAGCTCCGGCCGGAATCGAACTCGCAGCAACGGGCTCCTCCTGGTTGCGCCGCTCATTTGTCGAATTCAGCAAAGATTCTGCAACACGGAAACAGGAGTTTGGTTTTAGCGGTGCATTGGCATAACTTTACGATTGATGGCATATTTATATAGTAGTAATAATTTAATAAAAGATGTTGCTTAACAGTCATCTTGAACCACTGAACTCTAATTGTAACTTCTGGAAGTCTCAAACCTTGTAAAATGCCTTCTCGGTGCTGCGTCCCGAATTGCAAAGGGAATTATGACAGCGTTTTAGAACGCGTGACTATTTTTAAATTTCCCGAAAATGTCGAGACGCGAAAAAAATGGATAAGAGCGATACCTAGAAAGGAT
Organism: Troglohyphantes excavatus; assembly: GCA_963932185.1. Taxonomy (NCBI): domain Eukaryota; kingdom Metazoa; phylum Arthropoda; class Arachnida; order Araneae; family Linyphiidae; genus Troglohyphantes; species Troglohyphantes excavatus. The sequence continues at coordinate 72,368,551 of OZ010670.1, forward strand.
TTCATACCTTCCAAGTCTTCTAGGGTAAGTTGTATTTTTGTAATTACTTATAAATAACAAAGAAATAAAAATGGTTCTTGAAATTTGAATCAATTTCATGCAATATTTACTTCAATATAGTGTGAAAAGTTCGACATTATTTTCATGCATTACTAATGTAGGAATCATTCCACATAAAATATTGAAATTATTTATATTTTGCAGCAATAAGTTTGGGAGATAAGGTAATATTTAATAATGGTCTTATTAGTACAGAAACGTATGGTTTATATTTGGTATCTGTATAGATTCAATAAACAGAAGTGAGTTTAAGCTTTTCATAAAGTTTGTATAAACATATTTTTTCGAAAATCTTTCTTCGGGCCTATCAATTTTAGAGCAAAATAAAAACTTCAATTCTATAATTCTTAATTGCATGTTTAGAATAGGCCCTGGTCATTTCAGAACAGTCTCCATTGATCAATAGAACAATTTATTGTACCTCACCCAATAATATTTTACACTTATGTATAACTTTTTACTAGCTGAACCAAACATGTGAGAATGAGATAGAATTACAACAACCTCTGTATTGAAAATTCATTGGAGCTGACGTGCGGGTTAAGGGGGTATTGACCCACATCACATCACTGTTCTAGTCAAAGACAATGGAGGGAGAAAGATACGCCCGAGTTTTTACACAGCAGCGCACAAAAGAAGCCGTCAGCGCAATGCATCTCGGGAGACAGATTGCAGCGCGGAACAGGTTGGCAATACTTCATATTCTGTCACTTATAGGGCTTCTACTTACCCCTTTCTCCTCCCTGTTTCTAAGGCCTCCGTAGCCGAGCGGTTAAAGGCGTCAGCCGGGAATCCAAAGATTCGTGGTTCGATGCCAGGCGATGGACTTGACAAAGAAAAGTAAAAAGTAGTGATCTTGTGATCGGAGGGTTGCCAGCTTCGCTACAAAATACTACTACTAGAAAAGTCGTCCAGAACATCCGCAAAAATGAACGGCGTGTATACGGTACTGGTGCACGATACATCTGATCGGGGTCCAAAGTCCCGACGTTGGGTGCCAGTTCAGGTGTTTCCTCGTCATCTGACCATGGTTCTAAAATAACTAGGTGCATGTATGAATGTGTATGTGGTCCCGGGTCTTTCCTTCGAGATAGACCCCGAACCGTCGCCAATAGCCCACTGTGCAGCTCCAGTGTGACGTTAATTAACCAAACCTCCCTGTTTCTAGTATAAAATTGTGCTGCAATTTTTCCAGCATTCAGAAAATGAGGACCTACCCAAAGGAGTCGTGGAGCAGTTATCGGAAGGAAGAACACCGTCTGGGCATGCGCAGGAATACGTCACATCCCCGGGGGAAGGCAGACAGAGATGTGTGCAGCCGCCATTGTTCACACACCGGTTGACGCCTAAGGGAAAAAAATGATAATTATCTTACAACTTTGACACCCCATTAAACCTAAAAGAAATAAGATAGCTAAGTTATGTTTCTTGTGCATGTAACAGCAACGTCATAAAGTTTTATTTGTACGTATTTTTTTTAGCGGATGACGAGGCCCAGTTGCTCAGTGGATAAAGGCGTTCAGCTACTAATCAGAGGATTGGTGGTTCGAATCCGTGCGATGGACTTGACAAAGAAAAGTAAAAAAGTAGTGATCTTGCGATCGGAGGGTTGCCAGCTTCGCTACAAAAATACTAGAAAGTCGTCCAGAACACCCAACAAATTATACTGGCGTGTATACGGGACTGGTGCATGATACATCTGATCGGGGTCCAATGTCCTGACGCCTATTGAGGTTGCGTCGGGTGCCAGCTCAGGTGTTGTCCTCGTGATTAGACCATGGTTCAAAAATACGAGGCATTGTTCCCGGGTCTTTCTTTCGAGATAAGCCCCGAACCGTCGCCAATAGCCCACTGTGCAGCTCTAGTTCGACGTTAATTAAGCAAACCAGACCAAACCTTAGCGGATGACAATTGAAGGGGGGAAGTTTGAAGAAGGTGTTAACTGACAAAAATCACTGCCCAAGATTCACAGATAGCATTTTCCCTCTTCATCGATCGTGAGCGTGATTAGTGGTTTTAGGTTAACCCTCGAACGCCCATGGACGTGATATCACGTCGAGAGTTCTCCAGTTTTTTTATCAATCCATCCAGTTTTTAAACTCATAACAATGCCCCATTTTACAATATTATTAAAATATATTTTATTCAGTTATAACTAAAAGAAACTATCTTTTTACAATGAATTAAAATTTGGATAAAAATATCAAAGCGCACGCCTAGGAAGAAATATTTAGACTTCCAAACAGTGAAAACGCCGAGAAGAAGAAGACCGCTGTTCCAACGGAACATGGAAAAAATTTAGCGACGCCAAAGAAGTTCCGTAGGATTAGCATGAAGCTTTAGCTTCTGTACTATAATTTTAAGTGTTAGTCTTTAAATAATACTTCAATATAGAAATATTTACTACATACACTGAGATAGATTGTACTCATGGTTTATGAAGTGTTTTTGTGTTGAAATAAAAGTATTTTTCCGTATTTTGTTGAAATTCTAATTATATATAAATACAATATAAGTATTTCTGTATTTAAATTTATTCATACATAGAATAAAAATATTACTTATTTGGAAAAAAAACAAATATTATAAACAAACTTTCGCATAATTGCAAGCGCAGCGACTCAACAAACAAAAGCAAAGCTACCTGCTGTAGGGAAGAAATCGAAACTGCTAGTAAGTTACCATGTTGATACGACACGTGACTCTCCCATTGCTAAAATAACGTGGGCGTCAGTGGGTTAACAAAATTGGCGCGTTTTCGTACATTTGGCATTTAAGTTCGCTTAATGAAATTAAAGCGTTATAAGTGAAGCATATACTTTTCACTGCTCTGAATAATGCTTAAGTAAATCAAACAAAGCCATACAAATTTCATCGAAGACGCCCATGTTCTTAAAGCTTTCATCTATATCAAAATTAAATTTTCCTTTTTCAAAAATGTTTCTTCACCTCTTTTTCCACTCGCCCTTTCAATTATTTAAATTAGTCAATGAGTCGCCCTATTCCAAAATTTCTCTTGTCCGCTTGGTTTGGTTGGTTTGGTTAATTAACGTCGCACTAGAGCTGCAGAGTGGGCTATTGGCGACGGTTCGGGGTCAATCTCGAAGGAAAGACCCGGGAACACACACACATTCACACACGCACCTCGTTATTTTAGAACCATGGTCAGATGACGAGGAAACACCTGAACTAGCACCCAACGCCTTCAATGGACGTCGGGACTTTGGACCCCGTTCAGATGTATCGTGCACCAGTCCCGTATACACGCCAGTATAATTTGTTGGATATTCTGGTCGACTTTCTAGTATTTTGTAGCGAAGCTGGCAACCCTCCGATCGCAAGATCACTATTTTTTACTTTTCTTTGTCAAGTCCATTTCACGGATTCGAACCACCTATCTTCGGATTAGTAGCTGAACGCCTTACCAACAGAGCAACTGGGGCTCTCGTTATTTTTGAAAAATGGTCAGATGACGAGGAAACACCTGAACTGGCACCCACCGCCTTCAATAGATGTCGGGACTTCGAACCCCGATCAGACGTATCGTGCACCAGTCCCAAATACACGCCGTTAATTTTTGCGGATGTTCTGGGCGACTTTTCTAGTATTTTGTAACGAAGCTGGCAACCCTGCGATCACAAGATCACTATTTTTTAAAAACTTTTCTTTGTCAAGTCCATCGCCTAGGATCGGACCAGGAATCTTCGTATTTCCATCTGACGCCTTTAACCGCTCGGCCACGGAGGCCTCTTTTCCGCTTGGAAGGACAACCCCATCACATTTTTAAATCGCATTTTTTTCGTATTCCATTTTATTTCCACACCTGGAATTAAGCAAAGTGTTTCATTTTACACATTAAGCAAGCAGCATACTTTGCCTAATTCCAGGCGTAGAAATAAATTATCATACAAAAAAAAAATGCGATTTAAAAATGGGATGAGGTTGTCCTTCCAAGCGGACAAGAGAAGTTTTGGAGTAGGGCGACTCAAATGAAACTTTATTTACAAACCCAGCTGTTACTCGTGGTTTCACATGCGTTAAAAAAATGTTAACTCATGTGCGATGTTAATTCAATCCACCAATCAATTATGGTCCTGATACTTTAACGGACCTCCAGTTGCCCAGTGGATAAAGACGTTCAGCTGGTAATCAGAGGATTGCTAGTTCGTGCCCGTGAGGTGGACTCGACAAAGAAAAGTAAAAAAGTAGTGAGGGTTGAAAAGTAGTGAAAGTAAAAAGGTTGGAGAGTTACCAGTTTCGCTACGCAAATAATAGAAAGTCGCCCAGAACATCCAACATATTACACTAGCGTGTATACGGGACTGGACGTCCCGACGACTATTGTGGTTGCGGCGGGTACCAGCTCAGGTGTTGTCTTCCTCATCTGAGCATGGTTCAAAAATACGAAGCATTGTTAGATCCCTCGAGATAGGCCCCGAACCGTCGCCCTTAGTAAAGGAATCCTGTAACCATCAATGGTCCACTTATCCTCCCATTAAAGAACAGAAGAGTATACAGTACAGTATTGACTATACTGTCTCTTCACCCTGCTAAGTTTTCGGTCCACAAAGCTGTTGCGTTGTTGTTTTGTGTCTCAGCTCTATGAAATAAAACTTTTTCATTTTGTTAAAGATTGGTTTGGTTTTGGTTTTGTTAATTAACGTCTCACTAGAGCTGCACAGTGGGCTATTGGCGACGGTTCGGGGTCAATCTCGAAGGAAAGACCCGGGAACACATAAACATTCACACACACATTCATACATGCACCTCGTTATTTTTTAGAACCATGGTCAGATGACGAGGAAACACCTGAACTGGCACCCAACGCCTTCAATAGACGTCGGGACTTTGGACCCCGATCAGATTTATCGTGCACCAGTCCCGTATATACGCCAGTATAATTTGTTGGATATTCTGGACGACTTTCTAGTATTTTTGTAGCGAAGCTGGCAACCCTCCGATCGCAAGATCACTACTTTTTTACCTTTCTATGTCGAGTCCATTCCACGGATTCGAACCACCAATCCTCTGATTAGTAGCTGAACGCCTTACCAACTGAACAACTGGGGCTCCATTTTGTTAAAGAACTCGCGAATCTGGTACAAGTGTATTCAAGCAATGTAAGCAATGTTGTAAGAAAAGAATAATAATTAACAATATCCCAAAGACGTTAACTAACCAAACCAAGCCTGATACTTTAACACTGGGTAAACCGCGCCTCACTACTACTTTTTATAAGCACTCGGTGTACTCCGCGAGGTTACCTGGCGGTTGCTTTGTTCTGTCGTACACTTTTAAGCCCATGAGGGTAGTCCAGTTCTTTCCACTGAGGATTTCCACCCACTCCTGGCGACCACTGTTCTTGTTGGTCTTGTACAGGCCCTCTATGCCGACAGCCCACTCTGTCCAGTAAAGCCAGTCCTGTAAGCAAACAATGCGAATTAAAGATCTCCAGAATCTTAAAAACATTTATGTAGTTCAGTGCAATTAGACAAAAAAAAAAAACGCGAAACCCGGGCGTAATTAAAAACAAAGCGAAATCTTTCCTAAAATGTAAAGAAATTACCTAAATGACCTTTCCTAAAATTACCTAAATGTAAGAAAGTCCCAGATGATCCGCTGTGTTTTTTTTGTATAAACGGCATTTTTGTAGCTTAATTATAATTTTTTTTTTAATTTTCAAACAAACAGTATGTTGCAACGTATCATTTCAACCTATACACACATACAGGCCCGTCGCACCGGATTGGGGGGGGGGGGGTGTTAGACAGATCACCCCTTCCAAAAATGTGGAAACCCTAAAAGTTGGGAATTTCAAGTTTTGATAACCTCCAAGTAGGGAAAATGTATGCCTGAAGAAAATTAATATTATTAGCTAATGAAAGCTAGGTAAGATTATAAATTGCCCAACTTTACATTTACTTAGCTCTCAAAACCAACAATACATTGGAACGTGCGTGAAATTTTACAATTTTTGCTCTCTCTCTCTTCAATACCTTCCTGGATCCGGCCTTCACTGATTCCGACCTTCAGATGAAGTACACTTGCCTAAAAAAATTTTGATGGCATGAAATACTTTTGATCTCTTTTAGTAAGTCCAACTCTTTTAAATAGCATGCAACTTGTCGGGAGGCTTATTCAATTGGTCTCTTCATTTCTTTAGTTGGTCTCTTCATTTCTTGAGTTGGTCTCTTCATTTGTTGAGCGTTTTTCAAATCAGCTACGACATGAGAATAAAAACACCATATTGCGGTTGCAGGGTCACCCAATACGATACTATAACTCCATGACAAATATCTCTATCGACATGAAATTAGTCTCGTTTGCTAGGAAATGAGACAAAGAGCGCCCAAGAAAAAAAAACATGTCAGTCAGACCGCAAATCGCAGAAAACCGCAAAAAGGTTTTGTGAGAGGTTGCTCTCGCAGAGTGGCGCTGGTGTACCGGAAGTGACGGAATGCGTGGGAGAGAGAGCGTTGGGTTGTTTTGGAGGGAGAGAAAAGAGAAAGCGAGGACCGGACGCGGATTCGGAAAGCAAAAGATAACAAGTGTCCGGTGTTATCAATTGTCCGGTGGTATCAAGTGTCCGGTGTCATCAATTGTCCGGTGTTAACAAGTGTCCGGTGTTATCAATTGTCCGGGGGTATCAAGTGTCCGGTGTTATCAAGTGTCCGGTGTTATCAATTGTCCGGTGGTATCAAGTGTCCGGTGTCATCAATCGTCCGGTGTTATCAAGTGTCTGGTGTTATCAAGTGTCCGGTGTTGTTCTGAATTGTCCGGGGGTTTCAAGAGTATCAACGAACCAAGATTTGAGCTGGGACAAAGCTTACAGTGGCGCCGACGACAGCGGTTGTCTGAGAAATACATACGGCATATTTCCAGAAAAGTAGGTCTTCAACGCTTTGAACCGGTGATATGAGGTGCTGCAACAATAATCAACGGTAATAGTTATGCCTTACTATTCTTAAAATACAGGGGGGGGACAAACATATTTTTTTTTTGTTATGTAAAATATATGGTTGATGTAGTTTCGGTTTGATATATGTAAAATATATGGTTGATGTAGTTTCGGTTTGATATATGTAAAATATATGGTTGAGGTGTATTTTGAGGAGAAAAATAGTGGGAAAAAAAATCCCTTGAGAAAAATTATGCTGTTATTTTACCAGCATTAAGTAATTTAGAATGCTGTATAATGTTACTGGTTTGTTCAAATATCTGACAATTGGCATATTATAATTCTTATTTTTATAAGTTAAAGGTATTTTGGCTAACTTTTATTATATAACTGTATTTGCTGTGTAATTAAGATGGCATTCTTCGGGAAAGCAAAGAGAGAGGATTTAATTGTGCTAGCCACGGAATTAGGTGAGAAAATTCCTACAGGTAGTAGGATGGTAGATTTAAAAAAAATTATCACCGCTAGTGTTGAATTTGAGGAGGAATATGCAAAGAATATGTTGGGTAATATAATAGAAGTTAGGATTAAGCAGGAGCAGCAGGGGAAGGAAGAAAAAGAGAAACAATTAGAGAGAGAACATGAACTTAAGCTTAAAGAATTAGAAATGCAGGGGCTCTCGGGTAAAGGCGGCACTGCTTTCGGTTCAGGAGACATTTCGGAAAGAAACGGGTGTAATTTTATGGGATATTTATATATAATGAAAGGTTCAATCTTGGACCCTCCCGAAAAACCAGAGGATTGGCCTTTTTATTTTCATCATATCGAAATTATGTTTAAATTGTATGAAGTTCCTCATCGCTTTCAGGGCAAAATTGTACTGTACAGCTTAAAAGAACGGGTAAGGGGTATAAGTTCTATACTGGGGGAGGACGAATTGGATAATTATAGTCGTATCAAAGATACCATGTTAAAAAGGTTTAAAATCACTCCCCTACAACATAAAATTAATTTTGACAAATGTGGCAAACAATACGATGAATCTTATACTCAGTATGCAACGAAATTAGAGACTGCATTAGAACTATATTTAAAATCGAGGGATGTCACGACTTTCGAAAAATTAAAACAATTAATAATAGCGGATAAGATAAAAGATAGTCTACCTCAAAATGTGAAATCTCACGTTTACCTCAAAGAGACAGAATGTTGGTTAGCGGTTAGGGAATTAACACAAGAAATTGATAATTTTGTGATTGCAATGTCAAGGAACTATTGTAATCAAGGTTATAGAGGCAGAGGCAATTTTCTTGGGGAAGGTAGACAGAAGTATGAGACGCGGGAAGGTAAAAATGAAAACAGAAACTGGTCTAGTACACAGGTTGGAGGTGAAAACTACAAAGACAAATTTGATTCTGAGAAAAAACTCGTTCAATGTTACGCATGTAAGGAAGAGGGACATATGAAACGATTTTGCCCTAGGGTTAATAAGGTCCCGAAGCAGACAAGTGACCTGGGAAATTCGGAATTGGAGGAAATGGGCATAAATAAGGTTTGTGTAGATTTCTCCGGTTTCGATCGGAATGGTTACTGCTTAGAGGATATACCTTTGGGGTTAACGGAGTCGGACCTTCCGAGGATGGATTTCGTGATCGATGGATCTTTGTTTCAAGGGGTTATAGATACGGGCGCACAGATAAGTGTGCTGAGAAAATCAGTGGTGCCAAGTAAATATTTAGAATATGGGGGAAAATTATTCCTGCGTTCGGCATGTGGCACCCTGATTGAGGCTGCGATGATTTCCGTTCCTCTGAGCATTGGGACGGAGAAAGGTGGGGTTACACCTTACGTAAATGTTCAAGTAGCAGTTGTAGAGAGGTTAAGTGAGGATGCGTTGATCACCCCCATAGTATTTAAACTACTAAGAGAGCAAATGAGAAAGTATTTGGGGGAGGATAGATCGGAGGATATGGGGGCTGCAATCTTGGGAATGCAGGTAGAAACTGAAAATGTCACTGGGAAAGAAGAGAGTGAAGAACAAAATGATATGGAGGATTTACCTGACGATGAGCAGGCTGGGAAAAGCATCCCTATAGACATAGTGCAAAGCCAACAGGCACATGATAACATAGTGCAAAACCAACAAGATAGAGATAGTCATGAACGGGATATCGATCCACCGCTATCGCAAGCACAGAAATTTCGCAAAGACCAAGCAAATTGCGAATCATTAAAAAGGGTTTTTATGGAAGCAAGGAACAATAAGAATGGTTATTGGTTAGAATCGGGAATCCTTTACCACACTGGTAAGTTTAATGGGCAGAAATGCAGTCAATTGGTTATACCTCAGAGTAGGAGGGAAGACATTTTAAAATTGGCTCATGAAACTTTAACTGGAGGGCATATGGCGTCAAAGAAGACTGGAGAGCGCATTAGACTTTCTTTTTGGTGGGAGGGGTTGACAAAAGATGTCAAACGATTTTGTGAATCTTGTCATGATTGTCAACTTCGACGCCAAAAGAGGGTTCACGATAGGGCGCCAATTGAAGCAGTAGGGAGACCAGAACTTCCATTTCAGGTTATGAATGCTGATCTATTTGGACCAATTGAGCCCAAATCTTCACGGGGACATAAATATGTATTGTGTGTAATGGACCAACACAGTAGATGGCCAGAAGCAGTTCCAATTAAATCATTAACTGCGAAAGCTACTTGTGAAGCGTTTATGGAAATATTTATGAGGACAGGTATACCAAGAATGATATGGATGGATAATGGGACAAATTTTGCTGCAAAGCTGACAGAGGAGTTTTTAAAACGCTTAGGATCGTCTCCAAAATTTTCAACTCCGGGTTATCCTCAGGCCAATGGACTTTGCGAAAGATTCATTGGAACGATGAAAAGAATGTTGCACCATTGCGTGAAATCTCAAGGCAAAGGATGGGGTAAGCAATTGCCATATTTGTTGTGGGCTTATCGAGAAGTTCCAAACGCAACAACTGGTGTCCCTCCATTTTTACTAGTATACGGCCGAATACCAGTGGGACCTTTAGCTATCTTGAAATCCAGCTGGGAAGATGATGCAGTTTTACCGCAAGGGGTGGGAGAATCTGTAAGTGAATATTTGAGGGCACTCCGCGACCGGTTAAAAGATGCTGAAATATTTGCTACTCAGCATGGAAACATCCAGCAGCAAAAATATGTCCATTACCACAATCTAAGGTCAAAGGAACAACAATTCAGTGTTGGTGACGAAGTCGTGGTGCTGATACCTGATTCTACTAACAAACTTTGTTCCAAATGGATGGGGCCGGGTGAAGTAGCGGAAGTTAAATCCCCGCATTCCTATTTGGTAAAGTTGCCAGATCAAAGCGTTCGTCATCTACATAGTAACAAATTAAGGAAATACATACAACCAGTTAATACTATAGGAATTATATACGAGGCGGACAGAGACTTTGGTGAAATTCAACATGCCCCGATTGAAAAATGTTCAGCAGTAGGAGTATGGCTGAGTAAGCTTACCAGTTCAAAAGACTGGGACCATTTAGACGGGGTTCAACGGGAACAATTAACTAGAGTAATAAGGGATTATCATATGTTTTTTGATGGAGAAATTAAATGCGCCAAAGTTGGGTCGCATAGAATAATTTTGAAACCGGACATTCAAAGGAAACAACCCTACATTTACAAAGTCCCTGAATTATTAAAATCGCAAGTGGAGAAACAAATTTCAGAATTATTGCAAAGGGGGTTGATAGAGCCTTCGGTGGCTGAAATAGCATACCCTATAGTGTGTGTAGCAAAAAAGGACGGTACCATTAGACTTTGTGTGGACTATCGCGGCTTAAATGCGGAAAGTCAGATAATGTCGTTTCCAATGCAGAATGCAGAGGAATTACGCTATAGAGCGGGAGCTGCCTATTTTTTGACCACACTAGACATTTTGAAAGGCTATTGGGAAATTCCAATGGAAGAGGGAAGTAAAATACTGACTAGCTTTGTTTCACCGAAAGGTCAATATCAATGGAAAGTGATGCCTTTTGGATTAGCTGGGGCTCCGGCAACTTTTCAGAGGGCAATGAACCAAGCTCTAAAATCGCATAGTGGTTATGCAGAAAGTTTTATTGACGACATAGTAATCTATTCGGTAAACTGGGAGGATCACTTAAAACACATTACAGCCGTTCTTAAGACGCTTCAATCCTTAAATTTTACTGCAAACTTGGATAAGTGTTCCTTCGGCAAACCAGAGGTAAAATATTTAGGTCACATTGTAGGTTTGGGAAAGCATGGGCCCGATCCGGACAAAATTAAGACTATCAAAAACATAAAAGTACCTAAAACAAAAAAATCTTTGAGGTCAGCATTGGGACTATTTAACTACTACAGGGAATATGTACCAGGATATGCTAGAATAGCTAAACCCTTAACTGATTTGACAAAGAAATCCATTCCTAACGATGTCCCCTGGACCGAAGAAGCAGAATGTGCATTTAATGAATTAAAAAATGCTTTATGTAGAGCGGTTTCGCTGTACACACCTGATTTAGCACGACCGGTTGAAATTCATACAGATGCCTCATTGACGGGAATAGGCGCATGTTTAATTCAGAGAGATTCTACGGGAAGAGCTAGGCCGATAACGTTTGCTAGTCAGAAACTGACAAATACGCAGACAAACTGGAGTACAATAGAACGTGAAGCTTTTGCTGTAATGTGGGCGCTAAACAAGTTTGAAGTTTGGACTTAT